>PVKH010003164.1:0-25470 GCA_004027955.1 Chaetophractus vellerosus | reverse complement strand
GGCTTCCCAGCGAGCAGGCGGACTGGGGCCCGCGTGAAACTACATTTCCCAGGAGGCAACGGGGGCCTGCCGCGTTCTTCCCGTGCTCCTCTCGCCCAGCCGCCGGACACATAGCAACGGTATCTAGCGGCTGGGAGAGAGTGACGGTGAGTACTCTGGGGGGAGGGGGAAGACTGGCCCACCCTCCCCCTGCAGCACGGGCGGGGGTCCTGGGGTCTGCTCCGCGGTCAGGAGAAGGCCGTGGAGTTCTGCTCGCGTGAGAAGCAGCCCAGCCCAAGACATCTCCAGGCCTGAAACAGCCCGCCCTTTAACCCCACGCCCAGGACCAGTTTAAAATTGTACATCCCAACCCTAAACTCTAGCAGATGATGGTTGATTCTGCGATTTGCCGCCCTAATCCAAATCTTTCTTCAGTACGAGGTCACATAAACACAATTCTCTCTGGCCCGGGGTTGGTAGCCCCTAAGCCTTCTGAGTGGCCTGTTTGTTTATTTATTTATAATTACTTATTTATCGTCTAACTATCCCGGTGGCCTTTAGCTCCATAAAGGCGGGGACTTTATTTACCACTTTTGTCTTACCGCCTGATATTCATCTCTTCATTCAATAAATGTTAGTACTGGTGCCCACCATGTGCCAGACACTGTACTGGACCACCTGAAAACAAGACTGATATCAGTCTCAAGGTGCTTATACTTTATTAGTGGAGACAAACAAATAACTAATAAATAGGATAATTTCCAATAGAGGAGACTGCTATAAAAGAAAGTGATGAAATTGGGGGGAAGACTAGCTAAGGTAGAATGAGCAGGGATGGGCTTTCTGAGGAAATGACTGAGCTGAAGCCCCATTGAATGAGGAGCAAACCAATGCAAAGCCCTGAGCAAGCTGAGTGGACTAAGTAAAGGAGACCAGTGTAAGTGTAGCCTATTGCACAAGGAGGGCATAACATGAGATGATGTTATGTGGAGAAGTCAAGCTCCTCAGACCTAGCAGTACTCATCAGTTCTTGGGAGGTGCCATCACCTCTTACCATCTTATATTTTACTTGTTTAAATGACTTGATCCCTGAACTCCATGGGTTCTTGAAGGCCATGGAGTTTGGGTTTTATTTTAAATATAGTGATATTTTCTCTCTCTCTTTCTCTTTTAATTTACATTTTAAAAACCTCACTCGATCTGTTGAGTGAAAAATTGACTGGATAGGGCAAGAATAGAAGCAAGGAGGTTGGTGTTGTATTAGATTCCTAGGGCTGCTGTCTGATAGTACTATAAACTGGGTTGCTTGAAACAATGGAAATTTATTCACACGCAGTGCTGGAGGCTAGAGGTCTGAAATCGAAGCGTCAGAAGGGCCATGCTCCCTCTGAAGACTAGGCCTCTTCAGACTTCTCGTGGTTGTTGGCAATCTTTAGCATTCCTTGACTTTTGTGGCTTCATAACTCCAATCTCTACCTCTATTTTCACATAGCCATCTCCTTTCTCTGTGTCTGTGTTCAAATTTATTTCTTCTTATAAAGACACTAATCATTGGATTAGGGCCCATCCTATCCGAATATGGTCACATTCATAGGTTCTGAGTGGACTTGAAATGTTGGAGAACACTATTTAACCCAGTAGAGTTAGGAAGCTATTGCAGTAATCCAGGCAAGAAATGTTGATGGTTTGGAACAGGGGGTTCCAGTGAAGAAGGAGAGCTGTGAATGGATTTGAAATATATTTTGGAAGTAGAATGGCTAGAACTTGCTGATAGCCAAAAGGCTTGGGGCAAAATAAGTGCTCATTATTTAAGGACAGGGCAGCCCCTGTCTGGACCCATTTCCTCAATGGAATAATGAAGGGATTGGACTTAATCATCTCTTAAGTCCTTCTACTATAGCACGGGCAGGATTTCTCAACCTTGGCATATTAACATTTTGGGCCAGATAATTCTTTGTTGTGGGTCCTTGGCACTGTAGGAGTATAGCAGCATCCCAGCACTCTACTGACTCGATGCCAGTAACACCAGCCAACCCCCTGCCCCAGCTGTGACAACCAAAAATATCACCAAACAACTGCTTCCATCATGTATAACCTTGGGCAAGTTACTTAATCTTTGTCTCCTTTTCCTCATTTGTAAGACAGAGATCATTTGAGAACCAACCTCACAAGGAGATTGTGAGATATTTAATTCATTCACATAGGCAGAGCACTTAGATCAGTTCATGGCACATAGTAAGCATTCAATAAATGTTAGCACCATCATCATCATTATTATAATTATAAAATTGTCTTCTATCATGGAAATATAATCATTTTCACAGGTGGCCAGTTTTTAAACTTCTTGATAATATGGACCCAAAAATTCAGTCTAGGAAATTTAGCCTTTTCTGTAACAGTGTTTCCAAAAGAAGTGATTGCTCTACCAGGCTTATGTCTGTTACCTGTCTGTCACAGCAAAATGCTGTGGTTTTCAACCTTTTGTGAGTTATAATAAAAGTTAGGAAGTCCTGCCTAAAAGATACCCATATGTATACAAAATTTTCTAAACCATCTCTGGGTTCAGAAATGCTGAAGGCTGTGGTCTCTGTTCAACAACTATTTAGTGAATGCTTGCTATATGCCAAGCTCTTGCCAGCTTCTGAGAAGAGAGAGGTGAACAAGTCAAATAAGATCATGGACTTTACATTCTGGAACCAATATTCTAGAGATTGAGAAACTCTGCCTTAGGGCATCTTCATAGGCAGTTTGCATTTGTTCTCTGAGTAGATTGCAATGAAAATATAAAATCTCCCCCCCCCCCATAATAAACCATTCACAACCATGCAAGAGAAAAAGTTACTGTGGTACAAATCTGCAAAGAAAAGAAACTAAGAATGCCAGAATTAGCTAGACAACCAGCAAGTTTAAGTAGGAAGCCCTGGGACCTAAGCCTCGTGGCAACAAAAGCAGGGCACAACAAGAACAAAAACAATTGGTGAAATTATGAAACCTCTTTTACTAAACTTGGAACTACCCATTCATTTGTACATCAACTAGAAAACTAATATTCAAGTAATTCATCCCAGGCAATGTGCTGAATGTTTTTAATTTACCATCTCATGTATCCATAAGTAACTGTGAGATAGGTATTATTTTCCCCATTTTTTGAATTAAGGAACTGAGACTCGGGGAGTGACTTGACCAGCTAGTAAGTGATAGAACAACCCTTTGGACTCAGTCAAGTTCCTGACTTCTGTTTTTCCAAGTTACCTGCTTGCTTGCTTTTTTGGGGGGGAAGGGGAATTCTTAAATTTGGGCGAAAATGTTTTGTTTCACATAGAAGAATAAGAAGAGAAAAGGAAGAATGATAATCTTATTTCATTTCCTAAACAAATTATAGGAAAAATACTGTTGAAAGGAACTCTGTCTCCATGATTTAAAATAGTATCATTTTGGAATAGAAGCTTTTATCTTCTTCAAGCAGCCCATTTGGGCAATAAGATATCCATTAAAGTTCTAGTCCCTTATTCGTTTTACTTGGTTGATTCCATTGCATAGTTAATGTTAAAACTTGAAAAGATTTTATTTGATTTTTCTTCTCCACAGATAGGCCATGTCTGGTCCAACAGATGAGACCGCAGGAGACCTGCCTGTGAAAGATATAGGTCTAAACCTCTTTGGAATGGGAGGGTTACAAGGTTTGGCCAGCTGTTATTTATTACAGTTATGAACTTTGATCAGTGACTTCTTTACTTTTAATTTAAAGTATTTCTGATATTCATACAAACCGAACCATTTAAGTAACTATATAGCTCTTGTTTGGACTAAACAAGAATATGGAGAACTGAGAACAACATATGGTATTTTATTGCACATGCGTCAAATATCAACAGCTCATAGAAAATGTAAAATCCCCCTCTGTTCTGATAAAGAATTGTTATAAATCATCTTTTTAAAATTCCACACATCAGTAAAAACTACACAGAGTATCAAGCCTCAAAACTGAATTGCCTGGCTTAAATCACATTCACCATTAAAATGTATCTTTATGTTTAAATTTTATATGGGAGGAAATGCCATATTTTAAATTTTTTGCCTTTCAAGTAGAGTATCTAAAAATGGCTTGTTTATCCAAGTGATAGTGACTTTTTTTGTCAAATTAATATACATTAAAGGTTTTCTTTATCCTTTTATCACTCAGTGATTGCCATAGAGCTAAAAAGTACTTTTTCAAATTGAGAAAGAAAAAGGTTACTTTAAAGAACGATTTAAAGTGCAGACCTGTGTTTGTGTGTGTGTGTGTACAGTGTGTCAGCCATGCTGTCATGTCACTACATTTGTTACCGAGAAGGCTAGTGATTTAAAATATATTCCACTAAGGAGTCTATACACCTTTTAATCAGAACAGTGCAAATGGCCACCGGGAACTCCTCAGCAAACTAATCAATGTGTTGTTCATTGAAAAAGATAAATTTGACTAAGAATTTTATTGTTAAAATGAAAACTGTGTATAAGCTTTGCTTTAGATCTTTGCAGGAGTACCGGGCATTCAATTACAAATTTTAAATGAGCAAAGCTATTGACTAGCTTTTGATGCTCTAAGCTCAGTTCTTTCCCTCAGCCCACCAAGGGGCTTTAATCCCTGTCCATTTGTTCTTGGTTTCTGTTGGAGGATTGTTGATAATTGGCCTACTTCACAGTGATATGGGAAATACCAAATTTAAGCATTTATAAAGAGATATCATATGCACATGCTAAAGGGTATAAAAGTTCTTCTCATGAAATATTCAATGTAGCTTATAGAAAAAAGATTTGAAGAAAAAAAAGCTTTGTGGAACTTTTCGATGACAATTTGTAAATTTTTAGGGGTGTTTTATGGTTTGGTCTTGCAAACTTTATCGTTTATTTTCTATAATCCAACACCCATAACTCAGAAAAAATATCTTAATCATATTGTATTCACTGAATTATTCTGTTGCCTTTGTTTAAAAAAAAAAACTTTCAGATACCTTTTTTTAATTTCATTTGTTCAGCATTCAGTTTATGAATAGGAAAGTTTTATTGAATCAGAGTTCCTTCTTATATTCTTTTAAAAATGGTTATTTGAATACATTTTGAATGGATACTTTGTTGCTCAACTCCTTAATACTGGATAATGCTAATAATGAAGTATTAATTGCAAGATTTTTACCACCTCAGATCAGTGCTCTAGAAAATGCTCTACTGTTTTGTAAAGCCATCTTAATTGTAGGTCACAAAGGGAAAAAAAATCTAGAAAGAATGCGTAAGAGACTATATTAACATCAACCATTATTTTAGAGACTAATTTAAGTAATCCCACAATTAATTACCTTGGAATTTTTGCAGAAACTTCATCAACCCGGACAATGAAATCTCGCCAGGCGGTGTCACGTGTCAGTCGTGAGGAACTGGAAGACAGATTTTTGCGTTTGCACGATGAGAACATTTTACTTAAACAGCATGCCCGCAAGCAAGAGGAGAAAATTAAAAGGTTATGATAAAAAGCTTTTAGCTTTTTTTCTTGACTCAGTAAAATTTTGAGGATATGCTTTTTTATAAACTTAATTGAAAACCCCACCTTGAATCTTTTTTGGAACAAGGCAGGTTGTAACTAAATACAATTTTTAAAAATGGAAAATCTTGCAAACTAGAATAATAAACCAAAAGGATTATGAATGTTTATTATGTCTGAAGTTGTGATTTGAAAGAAAAGAGCTAAAAGCTAAGAGTGCCATGAGTGTATCATATCTATAAATAACTTTTAGTTTAATATTTATGGTTGAATAAGCAAATGGCCAAAGCATCTGTTTTTTAGAGACTTGGCTTTAAAATGAAAGTTTCAAAAAGTAATTAACTCTTCTAACTTGTTAGCATGCATGTTCCCTTAAGTTTTGGAGTTCATTAGAGAAAACATCACTTCTCTGGAACATATTTAACTTTGCTTGAGTTAATCTAGATTCTATATTTATTTTAAAGAGGCTGTTCTGTTTCTGAAGAAACATATTCTCACTTTTGATTTGTGTGCAAAAGTATGCAGGAATAATTTCTTAAGAGGAGGTAGTCTAATTTCTTCTTGTCCAGAAACAGTATGACTATCTTCTGTCTGTATGGCATTAGAAACAAAAAAGGCCACTCACATGTATAAACACAAACAGATTTGTATGGATATTCATGTTATACCTTCACTGAAATGGTGGGTCAGCCATTGAAGAAAGAAGATAGGTTTTTCCCTCCCTACTTAGTATTCATTCTGAAGGGGTGATTCTATTTCAGATTCTACTCTGCAGAATTTGTTGTAACAACCTATGGACTTTGAATCGGTTTTTGAGTCATGATTATGACCTTTTTCAAGACATCTGACTCACTTGCCTGATTCCCCTTCTGACCAGTAGCACACATATGTCAGCCAGTCAGAATGAGGCATGTAGTCTATGACCACTAAACAATTTTTTTTTCCTTTGTCGGCCTAATTGGTCAGTAAAAGAATTGTTTTCACAACCTTGACCTCATTAGTAAAATGTGTCCTAGCCAGAAAATATAAAATGACTTAATAATGAGCCATGTAGTTTAATGGAAAAAGGACTGGGCTAGGAGTCAAGTTGTATGCATGTGTTCTATTATCTCTCTACCACTAGCCTATAATATATTGAAGCCACTTAGCTTCCTTGGCTTTTATTTTACTTAGCCGTGAGAATAGTGATCCAGTGATCACTGTGACCCAAAGTCCTTCTCAATTTCACACCATTGACACTGTCCTACACACATGGGTAACACTGTCTTTAAATTTATCCTGAAGATGAAATTAGTATCATTTTCTTTTGTTTAACTGTGGATTTGATAAACTACATTTTGAATAAATACCCAACCTTTACTAGATCTCTTATGGATACGTTAATATCATAAGATAATCAAATCAAAGGAATGAAAGCATCGCCATGACTGGACAAAGAGATGCAATGTTATATTTCTTAACAAAGTTTACTTGAACACCTTTGAAGAAATTTAAAGCCGCTCCATTGATGTGCTTTTATTTCCTTAAAAATTAGTCATTTAGGGAGTGGGTGTAGCTCAGTTGGTTGAGTGCCTGCTTCCCATGTACGAGGTCCTGGGTTCAATCCCCAGTGGTACCTATTAAAAAAAATTAGTCATTTATTTTTCTCTAGGTGTTGCCTGTCTTCTGGCACTAGAAAAACATTAAGTTAGATATTACATCTAGTCTATCTTTTTAATATAATCTATATCTCTCTATAGAAATCATCTGCAACAGAGGATTCGAGTATTTAGGTCGGCATCTCATTTGAACGACTGCCATATTTCTTTGGATAGGCCATTGGGTGATGCTTAGGCCCTAAACTCATTACAGAGCTAGGTAGGGTATGCCACTCTTTTGGGCTGTGGTACCTGGCCAGATTTCCCAATGATATATCATTCTCTGGATAAGGTGGAAAAAGAACTGATCCACTGATTATTTTACTAGGGTGTTTGTGGTACTCTTGGATCTTGGTTTTTATTATCCTATATCCCTTATAAAGCATGCTTAATGGATGTGCCTCAAGGGAAAGAGAAACAATCTTAACTGATTATGTTATGCATAGCTCTCCCTGATGCCACATGCTGCAGGCCTCTTAGCCAGAAGTGTAGATAGACATGTATTACTACTGCATTTACAGAGGACTCTCCTTAGGGCAAAAAAAAGGTTGTTATATGACATCCCAAAACTATTAAGGATTTTTTTTTTTTTTACTTTTGTTCTCTTAAGTAAAAGCTTCTGTCCATAACCATGCTCAAATAAAGCAAACCCCATTTAAAGAAAAATAAAGTGTGTTTTTATTTTCAATCTCCTGTCTAAGTCTTTATAAAAATAGATTCACTATAAACTAGAATCAGCTATTGAAGATGTGCGACCAATTTTGTAAAGTCTTGAACTTATGTCTCTCATCAAAGCCACCTTTTCTTTCTTGTCCTGCCAAGATTTTTCCATTCACTGTCAGGCATGTTTTCCGTACGTGTATATTACATCACCCCAATGTGCCCTTTCTGTCTTTTGTTCTGTCTAACCAGTTTTTATCAAAACTTAAAAGAATTAAAGGTATAAACTCCTGAGATATCAAAAGCACAATTTATGTCTAAATTTGAAGGTAGCATTGAAATAATACTTTTTGCATCTAATTATTTTCTACCATTAAACAAACATGTTTCTTGAGCACTAAGCATCATTTCAGGAGGCATTTTGGTGTCTTTTGAATTTTTTATTAGGGTTTTATATGTATGCACCTATGCATTCTAACATTTTTATGTTTTTAATATGTCTTAATCTTAGAGAAATTGAAACAATGTACCACCTTAATGCTGCGTAGTCTTAACTCACTTTTCAAAAGTTTTAACTTACTGTGATTGCAGATATAACCCACCACATCCACAATCTGTAGCTACATTTAAGTGCATACAGCATTCCTATATAAGGTCATGCGTTGAAAATTGCATTTGAGGAACATATGGAGTAAATATGTGTCCTCTCTTTACTAACCTTAAATGATAAGCCTTAGGAAACTGTTATTTGTCAGTGCTATAAAGCAGATTGTTGCCCAGTGGTTTCAATTATCATCAAAGGATTCTTCACAGGCAGTAATAGTTACATCAAAACCTGAAATTTATTATTCAGGTTCTGCACTGAAGTCTTCACAGTGATTATGTTCCTTTCAACAGAATGCATTTTATGCTGACTTCTCACATTCCTTTTCATCTTTTTATTATTTCCCCAGAATGGCCACCAAGTTAATACGGCTAGTTAATGACAAGAAAAGATATGAGCAGGTTGGTGGCGGCCCCAAGCGGCTGGGACGGGATGTGGAAATGGAAGAAATGATTGAGCGGCTGCAAGAGAAAGTTCATGAGCTTGAAAGACAAAATGAAGTCCTCAAAAACAGATTAATTTCGGCCAAACAGCAACTTCAAATCCAGAGTTACAGGCAAACCCCATACAATTACGTGCAATCTCGTATTAACACTGGTCGTAGAAAAGCAAAAGAAAATGCAGGTGTACAGGAACGCCCCAGGAAAGGTAAAACAAAACATTAAACCCTAAACTTAAGTCTTTTAGTAGATTGTTTTACACACACACACGCAGAGTTTTATTTTGTGTTATTCATCTAAGTCTTTTGAAAGAGATGGAAAATTAGTTTTTTACTTATTTTTAATAAAAATAAGAACATGAAGATCATTTTATTTAAGAATCACTCTCAAATTTGTTTAGTAAGACATTCAGAGTAACGGTTCATACTAACTGATATGAGACATGTATTTAAGTGATATTCGAATTGAGTTTAGGTTTTTTTTAATTAGAGAAGTTGTTGGTTTACAGAACAATAATGCATAAACTACAGGATTCCCAGATACCACCCTATTGTTAATACCTTGCTTTGGTGTGGTACATGATTTAGTTTTTTATAGTTTACTATAGATGGGAATCGCATTGACACAGGCAAATGGGGAAATCAGCCTGTTTGCTTATATACAATCACATTTACTGTTTTAAATGAAGCAATCTAAGTTCTTCGCCCAAATACCTTTTATAAAATTTGCAAAATTGCTTAAATCTTTCTCATTCTGCAGAGGCAGTATGACAGTGGAATGTGCACATGGCAAGGGATTTAAAGTCTTGGTTCTTGCTCCTCTAGTTACTATCTGGTGACCTTGGACAAGTCACCTAATCATTCTGAACTTGAGTTTTCTTTACATGTAAAATAAAAGGATTGAAGCAAGTGGCCATAAAGATCTCGTCCATTTCCAAAAATGATCATCAATCACTTTCTTCATTTTGAAAATGAATTACCTAAAACCTTCCCATGTTCAGTTTCATAGACAAGATTCAATAAAGAGCCCAAATATTTCTAATCAAAATTCCCAATTCTCTCCACCCACCTTATTTCAAACTATTATGAGACTAAAAATTAGTGAATATTTTAAGTGATTTTAAAATTTCAACTGCTAGGGAAGGAAATAAAACTTTAGTTCTAATAGTTGTACTTTGGAATATGCTTAATGTAGAGGGAAGACCAAACATATTTAGGGACATAAAAGATTAGTTCCAATTCAATGAAGAAGGAAAAACACCATATGAACAGAAAAGGAGAAAGGGAGAAAAAATTGTTGTAGTTTTCTCTGCAAGCCAAAATGTTAACACTCTCTGCTGCCTAAAAAGAGTTCCTTTGAAGTCAGTAAGGCCTGCATACAGGCAGGAGGCAGCTGCAGGATGAAAGGGCTTGGCTACTCCTAGCTAAGTGAGATTGGCAAGAGACTTTGAATATAATCAAAGTAATTGTAATAAATTATAAATAAAAAAAATACAGTCTGCCTCCAATTAACTTTTTTTACACCGAAGAGAGCACTTGACCTCCCAGAGCCTCATTTTCCCCATCTATAAAATGGGGTGAAAATAATGCCAGATTAGATAAGAGATCAGGAGATGGTAGCTCTGCAATAATATACTTTACTTTTAAAAGGTACCTCACCCTTTCTGAACCTTAATTTGTCATCTGTGAATGTAGTTGGGCTAGTTGATGTCTAAGATCTGCGAAGTCTTTTATACTAAATAAAAACAATGCCCAAAATTTGGATAGAAATGGGAAGCTCATCTACTGCTATGAGTAGGTATTTAAATAGAAGAGTTCAATAAGAGTCTTTACCTATAGAAAAAGAAAAAGGAACCACAGAGCAGCAGAGTCTTTTAAAAATGTGACTATATAGCTTAAATGTCTTCTTATGTATGTACATTCTTAGTGATTCAGCCCTTGTTCACTCAGTACAGAGCCCAGGACATGGAAGTTGCACAAAGCATTAAGTAATGATTCATACTTTCCTATTACCTTTGTAAGTAAACCTGAGGCATCATTTCCAAAGTTGAGACCTTGGTAACCCTAATAGATTATTCAGGACTGTCTTTGATGCTGGACTTAGACCAGAGTTGTCTGGAATATCTCATCCTAGAGTGGCTGGGTGAGAACTTCAGATCATCTCTGGCCACAAGCAGCCTTTACCCCAGGCTGCTGTACAAATATTATCATTTTCTATTTGTGCCTTGTTGGGAAAAAGGATGGAAAGCACTGGTTCAAGCTGTCGTCAATGAAATGTAGAAACAATTCTTACTGTGAAGAACCAGTGAGATCAAAGATTTTCCTAAAGTAGATGTGTTTTAAAATATAACCATTGGCAAATTAAATCACCATGACATTATAAGCTTTAAGTCATAGTTTAAATATACCTAGCTTTTAATTCCGCTAGTAATGTTGAATTTTTCCATGATTTGTGTAGGTAAAGCTTAAGAATTAGCATTACTGCCAAAATAATATAATTATCAAATTCTAACATAGTAAACTCTTTTAATGTTTTAGGCAGAGGCTTTTCTATTCTTTAGTCTGGAATATAGCCATAGAAGTTGAAAGTTTTAAAAAGAGCAAATAATAGTTCCATTATTCTAAGTAAATTCTCATTGAAAAAAATTTTTTTTCTAAAAAGAATGGATTTGTTTTATACCTTGATATCTAGGACTATTCTCTGTTAAAAAGATTTAAATTACCTGTCACATTTTATCTACTTTAAACTAATAGCGTAATTCTATAAATGTAAAATAACTCATATAATTAAAAGTGTCTCATTTTTAACATTGGGATTGTCCCTGTAAAATTGCATGTAGCTAATTTTTTTAAAAGATTTATTTTTATTTTATTTATTTATTTTTCCTCACCCCCTCATTGTTTGTACTTGCTGTGTCTGTCTGTCTTCCTTGTTTAGGAGGCACTGGGAACCAAACCCAGGACCTCTGATGTGGGAGGGAGGTGCCTAATCGCTTGAGCCACTTCCGTTCCCTGCTTTTGTTCTGTCTCTCATTATGTTTTTTTTCTTGTGTTTCTTGTTGCACCATCGTGTTGCATCAGCCTGCCGCCCTTGCCCATCACGTCAGCTCAATGTCTTGCTCGTCTTCTTTAGGAGGCACTGGGAACCTCCGCTCCCTGCTTTGTTGTGTCTCTCGTTATGTTTTCCTTCTTGTGTCTCTTGTTGCATCAGCTTGCCACACCTGCCCATTGTGCCACCTTGCTGTCTTCTTTAGGAGGCACTGGGAACTAAACCAGGGACCTCCCATGTGGTAGGAGGGAGCTCAATCACTTGAACCACATCCGCCTCCCACATGTAACTATTTTTATAAGAAAAATCATGTTTTAAGTGCAGCAGGAAAATGTTTTCTTTAAAAGAATCCTCCTAATGATCCATTCTCAAATTACCTTTTGTTTTAAATATAGATTTTCTTATTGAGGTGGAATAAGCCAAAGTACAGGAAACATTCTGACTCAAACATGTAAGGTCAAGGGATGTGAATGGCTAATTTAAAAATCAAAACACCTTTATCACAAATACTAAAAAAGAGTCAACTTCTTGAAACTTGTGCTTTCATACTTCAGTTTATATTATAAATACTTGAATTAAGGAACTTGTTTCTTTCAGAAATGAACCAAGAGATTTAAATCTAAGATGAATCAGATTATTTCTAGGTAATTTGGTTTCCCTAGTAGAATTTTTAAATGGGAAATACTTGTTGCTGTGTTTTATTTAATGCCTACTGGTGGCTAAGATCAAATAGTTCCTATGGCGATGTATTTATATGTACCATAGAGCAGATATATCTCTTAGTACTTAATATAATTTATGATATTATAAATATCCATGTGGTAATAAATTAAGGGTACTTCTTTTCCAACTTCGCTTTTATAATCATTCTTTATTAATTTTTTTCTTTAGGTATAAGATTCCAAGATGTAGATGTAACAGAAACTCTACAACCCATGCTTACAAAATATGGCAACAGTTTACTTGAAGAAGCCAGAGGAGATATAAGAAATTTGTATGTATTCTTTTTCATGGTGGTTTTTGAACCTTGTTTATTGATCATGTCTTTTTTGTTCCCACATCCTTTATTTTAAACAAAATTGGATTATATATAAATACATTGTTCCACTAAAATACAGCCAGTTCTATGGTGTAAGAACGGATATTATATAACACGTTTTCAGCAAAATGAGGAAAATGCAACTTATCCAACTGTATTAATGGAAGGGTTTCTAGAATAGGCTTCTTTATTTTAATTTCCCCCAAAGGAGTAGCATAAGGCCCAGGCACTTAGAAGAATATAAGCTTTAGAAGCAGCATTCTCATTCCCAAAAACAGTTATTGGTCATTTTTTTTTTTCTTGAATTAAGTAGCTCTTTTTTGGTTTAAAAAAAAAAAAAGAGTTAGGGTGTGACTTAAAAGTTTGGAGTTCTCTGACACACATGGAATTCAGATTTTGTTTCCTGTGATTCTACACTACTGCATTCTTCATCACACCATGTTTTCAAAAAAGTTACTTCTGCCACATTTAACTTACTTTTCTAGTTGATCAAAGCCGCATGGTTGCAGTGTCAGTGAATAACACAGATGAATGTAACGTTCCACCTTATCTCCAGGCCTTTACCTGAATCATCAAAAAGTAATAATACTGAATGGGGGAAAAATACTTTAGGTAATTGCTTAGGAATAATATGAGATTAAAATTATTTCTTTTGGATATTTTAAATATCAGTTATAGTAACAATTCGACCATGAGAGAATGAAACAGTGAAAGGCTAGACATCATCTTGATAACTGGTAATTAGCTGAAAATCCAAGGTTCAGAATCATCCTTTGAGGCTCATTGTACTAAGATGCTGCCAGACATGGTAGAGATACAGGTATGCTAGAGACTACTAAGAGTAATTGGCAAATGTCCTGCCATCCTTCTCTGAATTGTTGATTTGGGTGATGTAGGCAGATGTGTATATGAAAGAACAAAGACATACATTCTCTGACAAGATTTTAGAGTACATAGTAGATGATCTGTAAATACTTACTTAATTGAGTTAAACCAAAGTCCAGTCCATTTCCTAGGACATTATCTTGTATAGAAGCAATATCTTGGAAAAAAGCTAGAGACTGTATAACAGTGATTTTGGAGGTGGAGAATGATTGTGGTCAATAGTACAAATACAAGAATATTCCTCTATTACAAGGAGTTAAAAATATGGAAATACTTGGGGAAAATACAACTAATGTAACATATAGACTATTTATGAGTTATTACATATATATTTCCAAATTGTCACATTTAATCTGCTACTCTTTAATTATTTGCAGAGGCACTTAAGATAAAAGTTTTTAACTTTTGTTTCCTCTTCATTATGAAGAACTTTCTTTGCACTGATATTAAATACTGCAAGTCTTTCTTCAAACTACAAATTCTTGTAACAACTCTTTATTTCAGAGAAAATGTTGTTCAGTCACAGAAAGACCAGATAGAAGAGTTAGAGCATATGGTTGAAATCCTGAAAACTCAATTAAGGCGAAAAGAAAATGAAATTGAGTTATCTCTTCTTCAGCTTCGAGAACAGCAAGCTACAGATCATAGGTATGTTAAAAACAAATATCACTTTGATAAGGTCAAAATTAGTTTAAAATATTTTGCCATGTGCCATAAAAGGATGAGTTCATTCTATTTAAAATTAATGTTTTTACCTAACATCCTTCATATCAGCTGGCTCTAGACCTACCAACTGTACTCAACAACTCTAGTCTAAGGGCAGTTTTCCCTAATCTGCTTTGCAGTTTAAGCAGCTTCTGATGGTGTGGAAATCACCCTTATCTTGTTTCTTTCATTCATTTGCCACATTTGACAAGACTACAGATAGTTCAAATACCACTAGCTATCGAGAGAAAATTGGGTGACAGAGGCTCAGCTGTTGGCATACCTGTTCCTTAAATCCAGCCTTATTTAAGTTTTTTCCTATCTTAAAATATATAAAATCCCATAATATAGTACCTGTTTGTGATCCCAAAAAGATGTTACCTCTCCTAATACTCAAAGTTTGTATTGCATTCTGTTGATTGTTATTGATGACAGTGGGATCCATCAGTAGTCTCTTCTCTGCCTCTTCGTTATTAACATTTTTTAATGAACAATATTCTCTTTCCCATCCTCTTTTGTCATTTTAGTTCCTAATACTTTTTCTCCTGTTTTCTACTTTCATCAAGACTTTATCTTTTTATGTTCTTTCTTTATTATTTTTATTTATTTATTTATTTTTTATAATGTATTATATATCCCCCCCTTTCTGCTTGTTCTTGCTCTGTTCATTTTTTTTGTGTTCTTCTGTGTCTGCTTGTCTCCCCCCTGTTGTGGCGACCCGCCGAGTCAGCTCACCGCGCTGCGGCCTTGCCCGCTCGCAGGCGGCTTGCTCTGCCCGCGGCGGCTTGCCCTGCCCATGGTGGCTTGCCTTCTCAAGGTGGTCTGCCCACTCAAGGAGGCCCCGGGAACCGAACCCAGGGCCTCCCATGTGGTAAACCAGCTCTCCACCAATTGAGCTACAGCCGGCCCCTATTTTTTTATTTTTAAAGAAGTTTTAGATTACATAAATGTTACATAGAAAATATAGGGGATTTCCATATACTCCTCCCTTCCCCAGACATACACTTTTCCTCACTAACAACATCTTTCATTAGTGTACAATTTGTTACAAATGCTTTGTTAGAAGCATTGCTACTAACCATGGTCTATAGTTTCCACATTATGGTTTACACTTTGCACTGCACAATTTTGTAAGTTTTGAGAAACTGTATAATGACCTGTATCTGTCATTGCAATGTCATGCAGAACAATTCCAATATCCCAAAAATGCCCCATGTTACACCTATTCTTCCCTCTCCCTCCCCTCAGAACCTCTGGTGGCCACTGCCTTTATATCAGTGTTACAAGTTTTTCCATTACTGGAATAATAATGTCTACTTCAGTCCATAGTTGCATTCTCCCCTAATATTTGTTCATTCCTCAGTCTTGAGGATTTTGGGATGGTGATGCCCATTCTCTTGAGAGGGGGCTTGGATCCCATGGGGCAGATGGATGGAACTGACTTGCTTGTAGTTATAGATACTCTCTGTTTTGGGGGATGGGTTTTATCCATCATCATCCTTTTGTTAGTTGTCCTGGGTGAGTCCAATGAACCAGAGAGTAGGTGTTGGCTGCAGTTCTGCTGCCATGTTCTTTCTTGAATTGTTTTTTTTTTCCCTTTATGGTTTTTTTCCTTTCCTTTCCTTTTCATTATATATATATATTTTTTTTTCACAAAGTATACCCAAAAATAGAGGTAGTAGTATAATGAAATTCCATGTACCCAATACCTGACTATAACTATTATCAACATATTACCCAATCACCCTTCACTCCTTCAATTAATTAGCCCCAGATGTCATGTCATCTCACTCATAAATACTTTAGTTTTTACCTCCATCAGATAAGGAATTGGGTTTGTTTGTTTGTTTGTTTTTTAAATAACCATCATGTCATTATCACACCTAACAAAATTAACAGCAATTCTTTAACATCATCTAATAACTAGTCCATACTCAAACTTCCCAGAGGAAGAGAGGCCCTTTCCACTTTTCATTTGAATTAGAATCCAAACATTGTCTCCACATTGCATTTGGTTGTCGTATCCCTTAAGTCTCTTTTATTTATCTCTTAATTTTTTTTTTAAACCAGACCTAGTGCCTCTATTTTCCCCTTTCCAATGTGTGTGATATCATGCTTGTGTGGCTAGTTTCTTATTTGGACAAATCAAGTAAGGTTTTTAGTTTTTCTTGTCAGATACAGAGTATAATCCTCTTTTAACAAACTAACCTTACATGGAATAGATGAAGAAGCTACAAAAAGATGCATAATATCAGATTTATTTAAAAATAAAGTGGGCTAAAATTTTATGAAAAGCTATATATTTCAGAGATTTAAAATATTAGACTTTATGACCTCTAATAATTTCTGTTCCTAAAAAGTTATTTGTAAAATTAAATTATATAATGAAATCTTATATATCTACTGTCTTTTTATATACCCTCCTAAGTGCACAGCAAAAGAAACATGAATATTTTTGAGAATTATATTTAAATTAGGGGACATAATTTGAAGCCCGACTTTAAATCAGCTTGAATATCTAGGAGTTACACATGTTTCTTTAGGAAGAAGAACTGATTTAGACTCAGCCTTCTTGGAAAACCAAGAAATGGTTCCTTGTGAGGAACAGTGCTGAAAGACCAAACCCCAGCACTGAGTATGGTCATCTTCACCAACTGCCAAGAGCTATGTTTAAGATAATATCTGAATATAAAATTTCTGTACTTAGGCCTAGCACAAGCTTGGGGCCCATCCCTATTAGCTCTACTTAACTACTGCATAGAAGGTTATCAGGGACTGTTTTCTCTTATATATTTCTCAAGTTCCCAGAGAGTAAGATGGACACTTCCAAGAAACTAGGCTTACAGTGGTAATGGAAAATGAGATCAAAAAGTCTTTCAATCCTCGGGCTAGAACAGCAGAAGAAATAGAGTGATAGGCACATACTTCACAAGATGAAGTCTTGTTGAAACTCAATGTGAAAACAGAAAATAGGGGGGAAATATTCAATAAATATTGCCAGCAAGAGATACTAACAGATACACACAGAAGAGTTCACCGTAAAAACAAAATTAAATTAAGGCCTTCTTCAGGGAGCTAAATCATCCACTCCATAACAGCATGTTTTTTGTCACTTCAAAAATTAGAAGCAGAGGCAAAATAAGAATTACAGGTAAAGGAAGTTTGTTGTAGAGGCCAGAGAAATAAATTAGTTTGTACATTGTCTCGCTGATTTTATAAAATTGAAAATTCACTTATTTGCTTAGAAGGAAAGATACCTTTAATGAATAGTATATTGTTTCTTGATCGCCAGTTGTTGAAAATTGAAGAAATAACTTAAAACAAGAGTCTGCAAGCCTTTCTTTATGTTTACCCATAGCTCAATACTTTATGTGTACAGCAATTTTTTTAGACTAATGGAGAACTGTTGAAAAAATGTTGGGGATAATATAAAACGTGGTATAATTTACTGTAGAGAAAAATCACAAAATGGAAAACATATTTAAACTCTCTTTCACAGATACATTATTTCAGATTTGAAATTCTAGAAGTCTGATCTGAATGTTGGACTCCTTGTTCCAAACATGAACCTAACGTTGTTGTAATCTTCAGAGTGGTGGTACTTGATATTTATGGCAAAGAGTCTTTTCATAGAATATTACAGAAACTCTTCATAGTATGTGTTTAATAGACCAGTTTGGTTTGGCATCAGCTTGACATAAACTTTTGGTTATCCAAAGCCCTTAATTGCTTTGAAGTAAAAGCCCAGTACTGCTCTTTTTTATTAAAATCATGTTTTTTCCTGTTGTTGTGGTCTATTTTGGAAGACTGAGTTGTGATTTTTGCATATGTTCTACATAATGCCTCATTAGCAAAAAATCTTGTATCATTTACAAGTAGCCTGAATGTCTGTGTTGTTTTGAACAAAAATCCATATTAAAATTTAAACAATATAAATATTCACATTTTCTGCTTATTAAAAAGGAGGCCTTAAATTAAAGGCAAAGCAGTAACCAGTGAGCACATGAACGTGAACCTTAAAATCAAAATGATTTTACCTTTTATTGACTTTTTCAATTCCAAAAATATTTGTACTCTCACCAAATGTGTAACTAGTTTGTACTGGATGTTTTGGGTTTTTTTCCAAGTAACTTAAAAATAATGTAAGTGCCCTAATGTCCCAATGGTGGGAATTTAACCCAGAAATGTTTCAGGTACTCTGACTTGCCTTCTCTTCTTTGGTGGACAATATATATTATCAAATCTTATGACAGAGAGGCCAATTGCAGTTGTATAGAATAAGAAACATCCTGACTTTAGGGACTCCCTCTTTCCTCTCTTTGCACAATTACAGGCTTCTTTTCTAGCATCCTAACTTCCTCCCAAAATTTTTATTTTGAGAAATTGCAAACCTGCAGAGAAGTTGTCAGAAGTGTAAAGTGAACACCCACATACCTTTCACCCTTTTGCATATTTGTGCATGGCACAACAAGTTTGTCTCCACCTGCTCCTGCATGATCTCACTCACTCACTCTCTCTCATTCTGAACCATTTGAGAGTTAGGTGCATATTTCATAACACTTTACCTTCTGTACACTTCTTAGTATCTTCTAAGAACAAGGATATCCTCCCACATGTAGCCACAATACACCTATCACATTCAAGACATTTAACAGTGATACAGTAGCATCATCTAATACACAGTCCATATCCAAATTTTCCATTGTCATAATAATATCTTTTAGAGCTTTTTTTTTTTTTTTGGTTTTGGTTTTGGTTTTAATGACTGGTTTTGTTTTGTTTTGATCTAGGATCCCATCAAGGACCATGCATTGCATTTAGTTTTCATGTCGTTTAAGTGTCCTTTATTCTAGAGTGGTTCCCCAGTCTTCTCCAGTCCATTGACAGTTGCTTGCATAATGCCCCTCATCTTGGATTTGTAGGATTGTCCAGGTCCCTAATTAAGAGAGCATGCCTGGTTCTCTAATGGAAGGGTAACTAGGGCAGGGATAACCATGCAAACATTATTACACAGGGGAATGATATGCTATTTTTCAAAAATATATTCACCAAGATCTTACTGTTTATTTTTAATAACTTAGAATTTGACCCAACTAAAATTATCAGACTCAAACACCATTCCTTTTATATCCCTGTGTGTGTGTTTTTTAATCATTCTTATCTCAGATTTTTGAGATGGCAACTTGGCATACTTTTCCTGCACTTTATATAAACCACAGAAGCTGTCACAATTGATCATAACAAGTATATTAGTGCATATATATGAATATAGGGAAACTTAAAACTTAGGAACATTTCAGAGGAAGGAAGCAACATAGAAGAGTGAGAAGAATTCACTATTTGGTCAGAACTAGATTTGAGTCTTAGCTCCATCCACTTAAGGACTCTGGCCAAATTCTTTACATCTGTCACCCTCAGTTAGCTACCTCAACTGCAAAATGAGGAGACTGAAATAGGTAAGTGGTTCCCTACCTTTTAAACAGCATCCACTTTTATTCTTAGGGACCTTGTGTTTTTGACAAATTTCTCTCTCCAGTAAACTGTATTTATTAGTTTAATCATTTTATTTATTTTATATTCATCAAAGACCTATATCCTGCCAATCATTGCTTCTGATAATTATGAAATAACCCATGTTATTGCACTTAATTGGTATGATTCTATCATAAAATAAAGACTTTAGTAATTCACTTTTGCAACTTAATTGCTAACAAATCTACATTTCCCATTGGGCTTTTTGAGATATTGAATACCATGGCCAGATTCCTGTTACTACTACTACCACTGTAAATCTTTAGTTGAAATCCATTAAACTTTATTCTTGCTTCATTTAAAAATGGTCCCCTTAAGAAGATGAGCCAATATTTGGGTTTTTCCTGGCCCCAAGCAGTCCTTGGGAGTGCTTCCTATATTTTCATCTGAGTGTGATTATATGCATGTAGAGAACTGTCCTCCTCCATTCCTTGTGGGTGATGACAGTAATATAAATCAATACTGAGCTCTGATTTATATTTTGACCCAACACCACAAGAAAGTTATGATCCAGAGGCAAATAAACATGCACAAATTTTTCCTTTATGCAACCTGAATCCAGGGAACACTATTTTCACCTATGAACTAGGTAACAATTTTTGAGCAAAACCATTCCCTTTCAAATAGCCTTTCCTCAGCTACTTTAGTAATACTTATTCCATTCAATTTGCTAGCAACCCCTGTAGTCCTATTCATAAGTGGTACCCTTGCTAGCTATTGTTATCCGTGTATCCCTAAAACAAACTATGAATGACCCACATTTCTTTCAATGACGCACTTACTGGGTGACTGCCACTGTTTAAAAAAATCCTAAATATTCTACAATTCCACTCATGAAATATCTAGAATAAGCAGATTTATAGAAACAGAAAGTGGATCAGAGGTTACCTAGGGGAAGGGGAAATGGGGAATTAGTTGCTTAATGGGTACCGAATTCCTGTTTGGGGTGATGGAAATACTTTGGTAATGGATGGTAGTGATGGTAGTTCAGTATTGTAAATGCAGTTAATGCCACTGAATTGTCCATTTAAAAACTGTTAAAATGGGAAGTTTTATGTCACATGCATGTTATCACAAAAGCATTTTTTTAATTAAAGAGTTTTTTTAACCCTGTTTGTTTTCAACTTTATCCCCCAAATTTAGTCACCCTAAACCCATTTCTCACAAAGAGCCTCTCCATTCTATCCCATAAATATTTGACCTTACTTACTTCCCAGAATCTCACAGCCTAGCTTCTGTGTTGAGACCTTCTCTTCTACTTAGTATTAGTATTAGATACTATATTATAACACATTTTTGTCTCAAAAATGAAGAGGCTTTTTAACTTCATAATCCTTGCTGTAAGCAAAGAACAAAATGTTTCAGCAGAGGGAGGAGACACGGGGAGCAGTTAATTTCCCCTTGGGAAATGAAATATATGAAACTTTCACTAGAGCAAAGATTTTTGCTTCTTAAGCTTTCATATTAGACTATACATTACATAGCTCCACTGAAAGTTTCTCCTCCAGTATTATCTGAGGTTTTAAGTTTCTGGATTTATTATGGCACCCAGTAGCAAGCTGGAGTCAAGTGTTTTTCAAGGCTTCCATTAGAAATTCCTTTTTCAGAGTTTATGACTTGACTGTTTCAAATTATATGAGAGAAACTTGGCACATGGGTTGTTGAGCTGGATTACTTTTTTCAACATAAAATCTAATTTATTTCAGTTTGTTTTCAATCTAGAGATGGGCCAACAACTCTTCTCATCGTTTTTAGAAGATTTGATCATAATTCTAAATCATATATATCTGTTTTCTGTAAAAAAAAAAAAAGGAAAGAAACAGCATTTTCCAATTTCAGTTGTCCATAGTTTTTACAAACTCCTTGTTGAAAAATTTGAGAAACTTATTTTCACAAAGTACCTAATTAGCATCCCTGATAACTGTTTGCAGCTCATTTCACCATGTGTAATGTAACATGTATGAATTGGTGCATGACTGTAAAAGTTCATCTGAATGTTTTACTGTCCATTGTTCTTTCTGTTAGAATGTCATCATCCTGAAGATTTGATGTTCCCATCATACTGCCATGGAACAGGGCAGGAAAATCTTAGGTAGAAGTCATTTGAAATATTGTTCAAAAATTAACCTTGTATCTGTTCTTCAAATGAAGCCAACTTGAGGCCTTCCTCTGCATGTACAGAGGCAATGACTCTAACTACCCCTTCCCTCCATCATATTTCTCACAGTTTGTGTCATCTTCTTGTGACAATTTCCCTCTTTCCTCTCTCACTTCTACCCTGATCCCTTTTTCCATATTGTCTGTGTAAAAATGTTGTCTTGATTGTCAGGTTTGAGATGATTTGTATTGTATACCTTCTTAAGGGCCAAACCACATTCACCACATTACTGATTTTAACTTTTATGTGCTTTATCTCATTAACTCATCACTTTCAGCTTAACAGCAAATCATCCTTTCCTTCTAATTGTTACCTTCAAGAATATGCAGTCATAATAATAACTATTACGGATAAAGCGCCTAAAATTGACACTTAAAAATAATTATTAAAGACTTGCAGGTTTTGCTGTGACCCACAATAGGTATATTCCATAATGCACTGACTTTTTATTTACAAGTAACACATTATTGTTGTTGTTTTCTAAATATTCTTTGTATTGTAGTTATGCCCACTCATTGGGCATAAATAGTGTAAAATACTCAGTCACTTTTCATGGCAATATTTTGAAAAGTTTAAACTCCAAGGAGTATAGGAAAATATTCGAGAAAGCACCCACTGATTAATCTGCTGAAAGTTTTTCAAATATACTTACTGGCCTTTGCCTTACAAAGAAAATTCAAAATTAAAACCTATCTGTATTATTTCTGTGACCCTAGGTTGTTGAATGGGTTTTTGGGCCTTAATTTTTGTTACTATCTTTAAGTAATAGTTATTATTCAAATATATCTGAATCTTCTATAAAATAGTCACATATTTAAAAATAAGAAAACGTAAGAATAGATTTGAAAGTATTTGAACATAGTCTGTCCTTCCATATCAATAAATGTCACTCACTATTGAGTGATAAGACGTAATAATTTTGGAGAAAACAGATAAATCATATTTTGTCTTCTAAATATGACCAAAAAAGTGAATATTTTCTTTAGACTTTATTTAAAATACATTTTCCTCATCATATGATAATTTTTTAAGCAAGTAAAGGTAATACTGAGAGGAATAATAGTGAGTGTACTTTTGAATTTGTGCTCAGAACTACTAGATAACATGTTTTAGACACATAATTATTTTAACATTGTGTTAAGACTATACCCTGGGCAAGATCCAGGTTCGTGGACTTGTTTATCTTCTGTGTGAGGACAACTAACTGTCCAGTGCCAAAATACAATGAACTTTCAAATATCAAAGAGGAAAATTAAGTATTTCAAGTCCTCAGCTGGTTTACAGATGTGTGAGCTTTGTAGTCCACTTTCTGGTTCCAGTAGGGCATTGTGACAATTTTTCCAATATGTGTACACTAGATAAATTTTGGAAGTAAAATTACTTTAAATAATGAAATAATTTTCTGAATATAAATTCTTACGTTTACTTTTTCTTAAAAAATGAAGTCTAAAACTGAGCTTCATAGTTTTAAAAATATTTTTGAATGTAAAACATATTTAATTAGAGAACCTTACTTTCTCTGTCAGGAAAATAAATGTCTTTTGAAGACAGGTATTCATTTAGATCTATGATTAACCTTTAACAAGATCTTCCTGTTAAATTCTACATTTGCTTTAATCTCAGTAGGAAAAATACAAAATAGTATTGCAGCATATAGGGTTTCTATATACCCTGTGGATGTCAAATGATCTCTTACAGCTAAAAGCACATCTGCAACATATTTAAATGCCAGCTTTCGGCATTATTAGTATAAAATGCTAAGTCACTTTTTTTGGAAATATTTTGAAATGTTTAAACTCCAAGAGGAAACTCCAATAAGTGGTAATCTTATGATACCATCTGCTTCGAGGGAGTGGTGGGAAGATGAGTGGCTGTATTGCATATTTTTCACTTAGGGAAAGTAGTAGTGATCGTTCTCCTTAAAATAAGTTGGAAATGTGGTAGTGGAATCATTGCTGTGCTAAAGGCTAATGTGCTTTCGTGCCATCTTTTGGGACACTATACAATTATTTTAAATCCATATTACCTATGACTGCAGAGGCGACACAGTCATCAAGTTTGAGGGTTCCTTTCAAACTCTGAGAGTCTGTCAATTTATGAAAGTTCAGGAATGATTGTTGGTTGGTTTTAAATAATAAATCTTTCCTATTTGTGTAATAAACTAAAAGCCTCGGCAACTGATGTGCAAGCTTGTAAATATTTTCTAGCTAACAATAAATGAAAAATTGTGATTCCACCATAGGTTTTTTCCTCTTGTCTTGTCTCTCTTTCTCTTGAACACAACTTTGAAGGTCAAACATTCAGGACAATGTAGAAATGATTAAACTTCACAAGCAACTAGTGGAGAAAAGCAATGCTCTATCAGTAATGGAAGGAAAATTTATTCAACTTCAAGAGGTACTATGATAATTTATTTTATTATGATGATAGATATAAAGGATTCAAAAGACAGTGTTCAAGTTGTATTTTGTTTTTTGAAAGTGGAATGGTCTTAACACTAAAAAGTAATTTTTTCTATTCTTATTATTTTCAAGCTTGTATATGTTTACTATATTGTTATTTATAACTTAATAACTAAGAAATAACTAACTGCTTGGTCTTTTATAAATATCTGTGTCATCTTGAAATAATACACAAATTTATCATAAATCATGTCATGCCAAGAACTCCTTTTATCTGACTTCATTATGAATACATGGCATTGAAGATTTAGAGGCTATATTTACATACATCTTCAATGCTGAACATTTATAAAATATGCAAGATACACCAGAGCTATGAATAGGTCCCTAATCATGTTTTGTTAGATGCTTTTTTGTGGGTGTGGGTGTTTTTGTTGTTGTTTTTGTTTGTTTTTTGGGGGGGTCTCTACCTAATTATCAGAAAGTATTTGAATATCTGTAATGTTAATTATCGGTGTATTTATTTTAAACCTTAGCAATTCAGGTTGACAATACTTGGGACTCTTCACCCCCATTTTTGTTTTAATAAGGACTAAGACCCCACAGGAATGTGCCATTAGAGAGCTGCTATTTATTGGCACTGCATAATTAACATGAGTTCTGGAATTAATGAACTCCAAAACATTCCAGATGAGCAGAATTCATATTAAGCAGTACTTTCTTTGATGTTCTGAGACAAGGAAAGCAGTAAATTGTTGTAAAGCACAGGGTCATCTGAAGCCTAAATTCACTGTTGAATTAGATAGTTAAATATTTTTAAACCATCCTCTCAGTTGTGTTTTCCATCCTAGAGGAACCTCCCTAAA
>PVKH010003163.1:0-25470 GCA_004027955.1 Chaetophractus vellerosus | reverse complement strand
AGAGTGTGTTTATAACAGCCAAAAAAAAAAGACACAGAGATGCATGGAAGAAGGTCATGTGAAGATGGAGAAAGAGACTTGAGTTATGCTACCACAATCCAAGAAATTCCAGGAGCCACCAGGAACTGAAGAAGATCAGGAAACTTTCTCCCTCTAGAGCCTTCAGTTGGAGGATGACACTGAAGACAGCTTCATTTCACACTTCTGGCCTCCAGCCTGTGATAGAATAAATTCTGATTTTTTTAAGCCACCAAGTTAGTGTTCTTTGGGTATGGAAGCCTTAGAAAACTAATACAGGTGTGTGTAATTTCATTTCTGTGTGTATGTATAAACTTGCTTTGAGTTATACAATGCTGATAAACTACTTTTTGACTAATAAGTAATTCACAACACTACAAATTTTGTAATTTTCCTTCTTTTCTTAAAATTATCCTGCTTATCACATCTTCCTTTAATATTTACAAAGTCATGTTTTCAGTGTAACAGTCCAATGAAAGAGAAATAATAAGCAAGAGTTCATTTCAGTTTCCAGATATAAGAACAAGTATCAATATTTAGACCCATGTCTTCAAACTTCCACTTAAATCAAACCAGAAGAGAGTGTTGCAGCAAATGTATTTTCCACTTCAAAAACAAAATAAAAAAATAAAATAGGTTTTGAAGAATGAATTAAAATAGTAGCAGGTAGAATCACATTCTGCCCCCCCCCCCTTTGGTCAAATCACTTTGCCCTGATATGAAGATATGAATTCTGACTTTCAATTATATTTTGAGAGGTAAGTCTGAAATTTATAATGAAGACCAATTAGATAAACAATAAGAACTCCCATACAAAATTAAGACACGAGGGAAATCACTCATTGAATAGTTAATGAGAAAAAAAGGGTCACATTTAAATTTCATGCCACATCATGGGAAAGTATATATCAGACAGCATCCTGAGAGTGACTGGTCAAGAGGATGATAGGAACATTGGATAAAGAAGAAATTATTGAATTGTAAACACTGTCCCAAACACTGGATTTAAAACTGTGGCAAGGACTCCAGGAGATGGCACATATTTCCTACTGTGACTGCTAAAAACTTGGGGGAAAAAAGCATTGGTACATAATGAACAAAATCTAAATACCAAAATTCCCATGGAAGATTATTGACAAAGGTGGGTAAAGTTCAGAGAAGTGGGCATGCTGGAGAGGATAAGGTATTCACATCTAGAACATCCACCAAGGGATTTTTTGTGGGAATACCAAGACATGCCATTCATAAAGATTATGAGAAATGCACTGTTGAGAGTGATTTCAGGAAGATTTTCTGTAGTGGCTGTTCTATAGCCAGCACTCAGGGTAAGTATATTAGTCAGCCAAAGGGGTGCTAATGCAAAATACCAGAAATAGGTTGGTTTTCATAAAGGGTATTTATTTGGGATAGAAGCCCACAGTTACTAGGCCATAAAGCATAAGTTACATCCCTCACCAAAGTCTATTGCCACATGTTGGAGCAAGATGGCTGCCGACATCTGTGAGGGTTCAGGCTTCCTGTATTCCTCTCTTCCCAGGGCTTGCTTGTTTCTGGGCTCAGCTCTTCTGCTATCTCCACAAGGCCAACTGTAGACTATCAGGGGAATGACTTGTCTCTTTTCCTGGGGCCTTCTCTCCTACCTCATGACCAAGCTCCTCCGTGTGCTTACTTCCCCAGGCTCCAGCATTAAAACTCAGCTTCAGAACTCCAACACCAAAACTCTAACTAACTCCTCTGCTCTGCCATGTAGTTTTATCTCTAAGTCCCCGCCCACCAAGGGGTAGGGACTCAATATCCTACTGACGTGTCCCAATCAAAGCCCTAACCATAACTTAATCATACCCAGAGGAACAGACCAGTTTACAAGCAGAATCCAATATCTATTTTTGGAATACATAACTATATCAAACTGCTACAGTAGGCTAAAACTCTGTTAAAGAACTTGCCTTGCTGATGCTAGGAGGATGATAGAATCCTAAAATAAGAGGGGTCAACATTTAGCCACTAGAAACCAGGGGCCAAATTTATTGCAGAGACCTTCAAGGTCAGAGTGATTATAAAGGAGACTTGCATCACAAAGATTTATGGAGATAATTAATAAACTACAATATCCTGAGGGGCAAAAGATATGGGCATAAAACAAGGTTAATACTCAGCTTGTAAGAGCAGAAGAAGTTAATGATGGATGTCTGGGAGGCAAAGATTAGCCACTTCAATAAATGATATGATCCCCTGTACAATTTCCAAACTTGAGTCAGTTTTCAAATGCTGTCATCAGTGCATAAATTAGTGACCAAATATGCAGAATGAAAAGTCCCCAAATACCATGGTACTATAAATGCTAATGACTTCCCCCAAGGGACCATTGGCCCTTTACTCAGGTAACTGTGCACTAGGGAAAGAGAATGCTAAGATGTTTCAAAGACCTTTGGATGAGGATTGTGGGAAGATGGTAACTAACAGGCAGAGCTGAATGCTCTCATGAAAACAATGGAGAAAGAGCCAAAAGTTGTCCAAGGAACCTGCTTTGGGGGTCAGCAGACCAGGACAACGCTACACAACTCCCAGGAGGGTAAGGGACAGAGAGACCAAGAAGCCAAAAAAAAAAAAAAACAAATGTGAGTTACCAAGCTGGAGTAAAAACCATGGCTCACTGTAGCCTACTGAGAGGGGAACAGACATCTTCCTCCCTGTCAACTGTTTCAAGGGAACACAGGAAAGCCGAGACTGAAACACCTCTGTGGAAAGGTGTTGTGACTAGTGCCATCTGCTAGCCAGTCTGGAAACTGCATGGACAAAAACTGTTCACACTTTCTGTATCCAACCTCGGAGAAAATCTGTGCCCCACTAGTGAGCCCCTGGCCCGATTTTGAAAACTTAAGCTGGGTAGTTTTAAAGACTGAGAATAAGTTGAACCAAATATCAAAGAAGAGCTGTGGGGGAAAAAAAAAACAATAGGCAAGGGAGAGAAATTAGCCATCAGAGTAAAAACACCAACATATATATATATGCCTAGACATCAGCAAACATTTGTAAGCCATAGTAGGAAACAGGAAGAGATGGGCCAACCAAAAGAACAAACCAAATATCATGAAGAGATACAGAATTTAATATAATTAATCAGTGATAATCACATAAACTCTCCTTAATCACTTCAAAGAATTTAAAGAAACTATGACTAAAGAAAATAGGATATTAAGAAGACACTTGGAGAGCATAAAGACCTTATGGGAATGAAAGACACGATGGACAAGATTAAAAATACATTAGGGGCATGTTAAGCATATTTAAATTGCCTGAAGACAGAATTAGAAGACAGAACATCTGAACTGGAAAAGACAGGAGAATAGAAAGGGAAGAGAATGGAAAAAATGGAATGGAGTCTCAGGAAATTGAATGACAATGCAAAATGCACAAATATTCACATTATTGGATCCCAGAAGGAGAAGAGAATGGAAAAGGGTCAGAAAGAATATTTGAAGAAGTAATAAGCGAAAACTTCCCAACCCTTATATTAATATAAATGTTAATATCGAAGAAGGACAACACATGCGCCCCAAACAGAATAAATCCAAATAGACCTACCCCAAGACACCTGCCATTCAGAATGACAAATATCAGAGATAAAGAGAGGATTCTGAAAGCAGAAAGAGAAAAGCAAAGCATCACATACAAAGAAAACTCAGTAAGATTAAGTGCCGACCTCTCATCAGAAACCATGGAGGAAAGAAGAAATTGATATGATGTATTTAAGGTACTGAAAGAGAAAAACTGCCAGCCAAGAATTCTGAATCCAGCAAAGCTGTCCTGCAAAAAAATGAGGGTTAGTTCAAAGTCCTCACAGACAAACAAAAACTGATAGAATATGTTATGATAAGACCAGATTTGCAAGAGATACTAAAGGGGGTGCTGCAGCCTGAAAGGAAAAACAAGGATGAGAGATTTGGAGAAGAGTTTAGAAATGAAGATTATTAAGAAAGGTAAACTAAAGGATAAGAAGAGAGACAATATAAAAATATGACAACAGAGAGCTGGCAGAAAAAATGGATGAGGCAATTCAAAGTTTTCAAGTAGCCCTTCACATCTTTCCAATGAACCCTGAAATATGGAAAGAAGACCTTCCTTGGGCAAGAACACTCCAGGGACAGCAGAAAGTGGCCCAGAGGATTAAAAAGAGTGAATCATTAGCAGAAGTAACAGATTTCTCACCAAAGTCAATTCCTGACCATCACTTTGAAAGTATGAGATCGTTGCTGTTTGTGCAGCTATTGCTGAGAAACAGAAGGCAGCTTCATCAAATAAAACAATGGTTATTGTGTCTGCTTCTGGGACTGTAGAGACTGCAACTGAGAAGGAAGATGGTGCTCCAACATCAGATGGCTTTGTTTTTATCAAAGCCTGATGAAGGAAAATGCATAGCATGAATTATTTATATCGTCTTTTCAAATTATCATTTAACATTTTAAATACAGGGACATTTATTCTGGAGAAAGAGGGCAAAACTCCTGTTTGTAACATAAGTTTTTCAGATGGAGCATATAAATTTAAATGGACGCATTATTGTATAGTGTTTGGACTATACTTTGATAAGTTATGTTTTATACTTAATTTTAGATTTCTGAGCAGTGTTTTTGATATATAAATTTAATTTAATCCAAATATATGGATGGATACATTTTAAAGACACTATTTGAAAAGCAAATTCTTGAATAGTAAATAACTTAGTCAGTGTAATTAAAATGTTGGCTCACTGAATTTTGCTTTATGATAAAGGAAATAAGTGATTGCTTTCTCTCCTAGAAATAAACTGCTGTTGCTATTTACTTTGTTTTCCTTGCTTCTGTAGAGTAAGTTTGTCACAAGCCTTAAATGTTTTTATTTATTTATTTATTTATTTATTTATTTTTTAAAGATTTATTTATTTTATTACATATCTTCCCTCCCCGCCGCTGCGACGACGCGCCGAGACTGGTCACTGCGCAGGCGCGGCTTTCCCCGCTTGTGGGCGGCATCTGCTTCCATTCAAGGCCGGCTCTCAGTTCGCGGGTGCCTGGCTGCGCTCCATTTGCGGGCGACCTGCCCTGCCCGTGGCGGCTTTTGCCCTGTCCGTGGCGGCTTTTTGCCCTGCCCACAGCGGCTCTGCCCGCCCATGGCGCCTTGCCATTCTCAAGGCGGTCTGCCTGCTAGGAGAGGTCCCCGAGAACCGAACCCAGGGCCTCCCATGTGGTATGCCGGTGCCCTAGCCACTGGGCTATGCAGCCGGCCCCTTAAATGTTTTTAATATTCATTTTTATTCAAACTTGTGTTTTTGTTATATGTGGAATCTTTGAAAGTTCAGCCAAAAATGCATGCAAATGTGAATAATCTGAAGTTTCTCTTAATTCTGATTTGTGCTTAAGTTTTTGGCTTTAAAGAAGTCTTAACAATGGTAGTTGTCCACTGCAGTATTTTTTAGATGTGTGAAGTACTGATAAATGTCACAATGATGGCTTTATTTTTTAGATTATTACTGTAGATAGGTTAGTCCTCACCACAAGTGAGTCATTTTTAAATGTGCATTTTTTAATGAGTGGCTTTTAGAGATCAATCATGCTACATTTAAAAGAAAGAGGGGAGGGCCCGGCTAGATAGCTCAGTGGATAAGAGCGCGCTGGGTACCACATGGGAGGCCCGGGTTCGGTTCCCGGGGACCTCTCCGAGCAGGCAGACGGCCTTGAGAAAGGCAAGCCGCCGTGGGCGGGGCAAAAGCCGCCACGGGCAGGGCGGAGCCCCCACGGGCATGGCAAAGTCACCCGTGAAAAGCGGAGCTGTTGCCTGCGAAGCGGAAGCCGGCAGCCCGCAAAAACATGGAGGACTGCTACCCGCAAAACATGGAGCAGAGCCGCCCGTGAAAATGGAATGGAGCCACCCACGAACAGAGGGAGCCGCCGCAGCGGAGGGCCGACTCGGTGCGTCGCCGCAAAGACAGGGGGAGACAAGAAGCAGACATAGAAAAACACAGAAGAATGGACACACAGCAAGAGCAAGCAGGAAGCGGGGGGGATATGTAATAAATAAAAAATAAAAAATAAAAATAAATGAAAGAGGGGAAGATGTGGGAGAAGGAGCAGGATACATGGGAATCCTTCATACTTTCGATGTAACTTTTCTGTATCTAAAGCTTCTTTAAAAAATAGTTTATTATATGAAAAAAAAAGACCTTTGGACACAGAGACTGCTTTGATTTGATGCCAAAAGACCAAAAGCTTTATCGTACTACATCCACCCATTAGAAAATCTCCTTTAGAAAACAGTTAGAGCCTAAAAGAGCACTGTAGACTATTGTATGCTCCTTCAAGTAGTATGGCAACTTATTTGTAGGAGAGCTCAATCTCATTAAGAATTAAAGAAATGCAAATGGGAACATCAAAGCATTATCAATATATATACCTTAGATTAGGAAAAGTAAAAGATAGAAAGCCAGCTAATACCGAGAACTGGCAGAATATGGAATCCAGACACTCTCACCTGTAAGAGCAGAGCCTGATCTAGCTCTTCTAGAAAGTAATCCAGCCAAGTTTGAAAAAATAATGAGCATAGCAACAAAGTAAGTATAAGCCCAGATATTCAGCTGTTTCTGTGATGATGATAGATATAGAATAGAACATAGACATAAACATAGACATATACATACACACATATATAGAACACATAATACATAAATCTAAAATGTAAAGTATATAATAAATATGAATCTGTTTTATATTTAAAATTTATACAATATATACATACATACAGATATATGTGTAAGCAAGAGAAAATCTAACTTAGTATAGAGGAACAAGAATGTTCATCACAGTGTTATTTGTGATAGAAGAGAGAAAGAGGCAATTAAGTTTTTATCACTGCTTCATTGATTAAGGAAAAAGTAATGGAAGCCCATTAAAGATTACTATTAGTTAAAGGTCTATACACATGGTAAAAGGAATTTATCTTAAAAAAATATATTGCTAAGTGAAGAAAACGTTAAACAAAATGAGGCCCTGAACGTGTCTATAAATATGAATTCAAATCACCTACACACAAATAGAACCCAAGTTTTACAACAACATACAAATGAAAATATACCATGATGTCCTACTAGGGTAAAAGTATAGGAGATAAATAGAAATAAAATACAATAAATAAATAAAAGTGATTTGGATCAAGTATCAATGATGTCAGTGTGGTATAAGCAGAGGAACATGATTAACTCAAACTTTTGCATATGGGATGCAAGTTCAGTGTACAAACAGTGACATGTGGAACTTAAATTTAATTAAAATACATGTCATCATATGCATGTATCTCATTTTGGGTTAAATTATAGTATAAAAAGCTAAATAAATTAATCGTTTAAGAGATAAAGCAATAGGAAATACCTGTAAAAACATATACAAAAGCCTAATTTTTATAATTCTAGGTTTATTAATTTATACCACTCAGCTGCATTGACTATAAGTATATGTTTATTAGTTTTGGAATCTCACTTATTAAAAAGATAGTCATTTATTTAAAACTATGTTGCCTCAAAAGATTGTGGGATTTGAATGAGCTAATATATCTACAGCAGTTAGAAAATTACTTGAAATATGAGAACACAACAGAAGTGTTAGCTGTCATCATTATTATTGTCCTAAGGAAAACAAAGTGAACTATGACAAAAATGGAAAATTTTTACCTAAAGAAAACAAACTATTCATTTTATTACAAAATGTTCTATTTATTCATGTTTTAAGGCAAAAAAGCTTCCTTAAGATTTGGTTAAGTAAGGTTTGTTCTTTTATGAAATTGGCTTTCTGCTGGTAATACGACTTGCTTGGGCTGAATATGTAGCATCTTTCTACAAAGCAATTTGTCATTTATCGTCTAAACCATCCACATTAACCCGAGAGTGATTATCTCTCAAAACCAAGCACGTTGTCTATTTCCAGATTTAACAATAGATCTCAGTTCCTTGACTCCCAACCTGAAGTCTGGATTTCCTAGTGAGTAGTAAAACCATATATTTTGCCAAACTGGGACACTTTGGGGAGCTGTTAATTATATCTATATAAAGGCATAACGCAGGTCGGTCCCAGTTAACATGTCCCTATAGTCACTCCAAATATAGGTATTGAGACAACAGGATCCCTCTGAGAGCGACTCTTTATCTGCATTAGTATCATTTTTCTGCAAACTCTCTGCTCTGAGAAACGGAATCACTGCCACTGCTTCCTAACTGAGCTACTGGCTTCCTTTCTCCTCTTACCTCACCCCAACAGCCAAAAAGCAAAAGCCATTTTCTAAAACATCAAATCGATCCCATCACTGCCTTCTAAAAACACTTCAGTGACTTCTCAATGGCCTTAGAATAAAATCCAAAAGTGTTAATCATGCTCTACGAAGTCCTGCGTGGCCTGGTCTCTTGTTACACCAACGTACATATCTCTCTGTGGATTTACTTGCTTCTTGCTTTTTAAAATTCCTCCAACTCACCAGGCTTTCACCCACCTCAGAACCTATAAAATAGAGAAGGAAAAACAGACAGACGTACATAGTAACATGCGATTTTAGCATGCCTATCTTGGTCTGGTAGATGAAGGTGGAAATCAATTAGCAAGGTTATGAAGGCCTAAACAGTGTAATCCATAGGGTAGTTTTAACTCTGAATCCCAGTAATAGGGCATATGATTTTTTTTCAAAAACACATAAAACATTTATAAAAAGTGATCACATATTAAACACAGACCACTTTAACTCAAAATATTAACCAGTATCATACACGTCTTAGTTTGGCCACAATGCAATAAAGCTAAAAATTAATTAAGATGGCAAGAAACAAAAGGCTATCCAATCAGGGATTGAAAAATAAATAAATAAACAACAGCAAAACAAAACTTTATTTAGAAATCCATTTAATCAAAGGTGAGATGTAAACTAAAATCAAAGCATTTTTATAAATGTACAGTAATAATATTTTAACACATCAAACTCTACAAGATATATAACCAAAGCAATGCTCAGAGAAAAAAATCATTGTCTTAAATACCTGTAACAATAAAAACTTTATAAGTGAAGTAGACATTTGTATTAATCAGGCTTCTACAGAGAAACATAACTAAGAGTATATATGTGTATATATTTAGATAGTATATTATATATACTATGCTAATTCATTGCATATGGAAACAAATGTATGTATGTATGTGTGCATATAGATATATATATATATGAGATTTATTATAAGGAATTAGATCATATGATTATGAGGAATTTCAAGTCATAGACTGGAAATTTTGGGAAGAATGATGTTGAAGGCTTTAGTCTGAGACTGAAGGAGAGGCCAACAAGAAGTGGAGGGTGTAGTATCAAAGGAGAATTACTTTTGATTCTAGAACACTCAAGTCTTTGCTTTTTAAGGCTCCAACTGATTTGATGAAGCACACTCATCACCTAGGATAATCTTTATTTAAAGTCAACTGACTATAGATGGTAATATCATCTACAAAATACCACCACACTAAAAATTGAACACCATAACCTAGCCAAGTGGGCACATAAAATCAACAATCACACACCTGCTTGCAAGAGATAAAATAGAACAACAAAATAATCTAACCTATGCACAACTGAAGATTTTAATAGGGATAAAAGCCAAATTAGTGAGTTAGAAAATAAAAAATAGCTAACTAAATGAATGATACATTGAAAAATCAACAAGAAACACACACCATTAAAATCCTAAATTTTATGATAGGGAAAACACAAATATCAAAAATCAGAAATGGTAAGGACAATTTTAAAAATTCATCTGCCTGCAAATATTTGAAAACTGGGATCAAATTGGCATTTTTTATGAATATAAAATGTATAAATGTGGTATATTGAAAATGAGTTGAGAGCAAGTTTCATCACAGAGTCTAATCTCTCTTTTCTTTTTTTTCTATGGAAATCAGTCATATAAATCCTCTAACTCTATTAAGGACAAATACCCATTGGGTGTTTACATGACTCTCCTCCCCCCAAAATGATAAGATGGCAAAAAGAAAAAAAAATCAGCTTTCTGTAACCTGAAACTAGACTGAGCAGCACAGACTGGGAAAATACCAGTTCTAGAGCTTGTTTTCGGATCATTGAATAGAAAGTCAAATCTCTTAGCATTATTTATGCAGCATAAGGTTTACTGATTGATAGATACCTCTAAAGACACCTCTATTTGGTAATGACAATGAGCTTTTTAAAAAACTTTTTTTCCCTCTGCATTGCACCTTTTAAGGTTTTTAAGTTGTTTTATATCTGATTTAGTTGAGATTTTAAAGATCTCTACTTTTGATTTTTACTGAAAAATTAATGTATCTCTAAATGTCAAGAAGCTGCCAGTACCTGTTAATAAAGGGCCTAAATATGTGTTTAAAAATACTGTATTTGTCATATAGACTGATATTTGACAAAAACATATTGTTTTCAAAACCAAGATTGCCACTTGTCAATTTCTCAGAATAGATGCAAACTTGAAATGTTAATTTATTATAACTCTATTACTTAAAGTGATCACTTTTAACAATTATGAGCTCCAACACATCCTTAGAGTCCTTGGAGATGGAAACATCAAAAGTTATATCAAGTCAGTTTCCTTTGTTGTATCAGTTTGCTTAGCATAGTCAAAGAGCCTGATTCATTGTGATGCAGAGGCTCCTCCTATTTTACAATCATTGGATGACCTTGCTTTCCCATAGTTCTCAGAAATACCAAATTTCCATAATAGTAACCTGCAATCTCTAAAGCATCTAACAGGAAGTGCCTACAAAGTATATCCATTGTGTGCTTGCTTAGCTATCCTGTATCATCTTTGTAGAAGAGGGCACTTAAGAGGGCAGAAGGCAGGATATGTTTTTGAAGGACACTCTTGTGTTTATATAAAGAGTCTGCTCCTTTTCTGAACCTTAGAGATAAATGACAGCAATTTCTACTGTTTTTATCAATTCTGCCTGTCCTTGTTTCATATAACTAGAGTTCTTATATTAGAATTCATTTATGCTTCTCCACAAGAGGCCATTCATCTCGCTAACCTACCACCATCATCTTCTGTGTCTTGTCTCAGTTCACCAGTGGCACACTGACAGAACTTTTCTGCTATATCACCTTCCAAGATCCAAATTTGTTTATTATTTTACATGGATTACTGTGATTATTATGGATTGATAGATTATACATTATGTTAAGAAACTGGTGTAATCTATATTAATTCATTCTTTCTAAAGATGCTAAAAATGAATGTGGCTTATAAAGTGATATATATATATATATAAATTAGCATGTTAACCATATTATTATCAAAATAGATATAAAGATTTCAATGGGAAATAATTCTGCCTACAGACTTTCTCATTGTATATGAACTAGACAATGGATATGGTTATATAATTTTATTCATTTGTGTTTTTTGTATATTACAAATTACATATATACATTGATTTTACTCCATTTTTGCAAACTTATGATTTTGTCTTACAGATAAAGTCTATAAGAACATAATAACAATGCAAATTGCTGGGTTATAAATTTCCATGATAAAAGAGAGATTATAATTAACATTGGTATGTGAAATTAGAAAAATATGACCATAAATTATGGAAACAAATAGTCAACTTGAATAATAAGAGAAAAACAAGTGAAAAAATGATTGAGTTCAGACTCTTAAAAGGGGTCCAAAAAAAGATGGGAATCATGGGATAAACATATTTTTAAGTGTTAGTTATATTTTCCAGTAATTTCAGTAATTTGTTTTAACCTCTAGATGTCATTTCATTTTGTGGTAACTCTAAATTTAGAGCAAAGGATCCAGTTGTTTATTTGAAAAGAGTAGAGTAGATTTACTATGTTTCTGGTATTTGGACACTTTTTGGACACTCTGTAGGATATTTATTTTTGTACTCCAAGTATTTTGAGAACTTTCTCTATAAAGCAGAGTAGGAAAAGGGACATTATCTAGATTGCATATGGGAATTAAATCTTTAAAAAATTTTTTTTTTTGCATCATTGGTCTGATTTTTTTCCCCAATGGGTGAAATTAATACATACTTACAGGTCCAGGTCCATTGCATTGATTCATTAAAGAGTAAGGAAATTTTATGGTGAAAGAAAGATATAGCTGCAATAAAAACATCACTGAGAAGGAAAGAGTGAAAGAAATGCAGGGTACTAGTCTGTGGGGAGCAAGTGTTAGCTCTTGGCAGAGGCAGGGATGTATCCTCCACTTTAACAAAAATAAAGAGTGTATGGGGGAGCAGATGTAGCTCAATGGTTGAGCACCTGCTTTTCATGTATGAGATCCTGGGTTCAATCCCTGGTACCTCCTAAAAAACAATAGGCAAGTTGATGAAACTGATAGTGGGTTCATAAGGTAGTTCTCTGAGACTTCCATCCATCTTCTATGTTGGTTCATCATATAAGAGTAATATGAAAGGAAATGAAGAGTTGACTCCAGGGGAAATCATGTGCCTTTGTTTTCTCTGAGAGGGAGGGATTGAATCTACTAGGGAGGAAAGGTAATGCTTACTCCACTATTGAGTTCATGTCTGAAATTTATAACCATTAATTTAAAATGAGGTTAGTCAGTACTGTTATGTGATTTTCCTTCAACACTATTCATCTGTATAGGTCCAGGAAAATGATAAAGGAATAGTTGAATGAAACCAAAATTGAAGTTCTGTAATGAAAGTAATTTTGGAAAGACATGGTAAATGAGTGAAGAGAACACAAAGAAACTATTAGAGTGCAGAAGGATGCAATTTATATTGAGTAAAGGTGAAAATGATCTCTGGAATAGGGTAAAACATAAATAAGGGCAACAAAATGGAACAGAAATCTTGATCAGTCAGAGAATTCTTAAGGAGAAATAGAATAAGTGAACTGTGAGATTGGGATGATTAACAGAGAATAGGATGTTTGAAAACAGGCTCAGTTTTTCAGTGATGACAAAGCCTAATGCTTGACCATGTGAGTGCTGGCTGAGATGGAATAAAAGAAAAAGTAAAAACAAAATAGAGTACAATAAAGGACGATAAGTTTGCTGTCTTTGTAATTTACCTGGATTCTGAAACAGCCTTACAATTATAGTAGGTGGAGTAATGAGAAGGAAAGCCATGAGTTGAATGATGGAAAAATAAGAGGGAATGTCCTGGACGTCAATAGTATCAGCAATAAAAAAGAACAGTTGGAAAGGTCTGATGGCATATATTTCATACAGCTTGAGCTTTTGAAGGAGGAAGTAGAATGGAGACTTTGACCAGTTTTAGCAGGCATGGAGTACATCTACACCAACAGAAAACTCCACTTAAGTAGAGGGTGGTAGTAAAAACAGCTTGCACTTGAGAGGTCTTTTGGGCAGTTTAATCGACACAACCAGGTTTCACTGAGAGCAGGAAGATAAAGGGAACATTCAGAACAGAGTTAGCATGTATAGACTCATGCACAAATGCTGATAATTCAGAGTTCATATATTTTTAAGGGCCACATACTTGCCACATAATCTCAATGTTATGTTTTGTAAACCTCATTCTCACTTATTCATTGAAATAAAGGCTTCTTCTTATTGGTTAAAAATAATTACACCAATCAATATTTTTTTCTGAGTTACCTCATCAGTTGAGATAAGAATAATTTTTAAAAGGTGCTGTTATAAAACAAGTGGGTAATTAGTACAATAGCAAGTCTCATAAAACCTTACCAGTTTGAAATTTGTACTGTATGTGTGATATATAGATGTAGTATCCAGGCAAGAGAACCAGAATATCATAAGATTATAAGAAGATCCAGTTATTTGGAGTAGATTACCAGAACATTTGGGTACTTTAAGTTAACTGTCCATTTTCAAGCCAATTATTATACACTGTTCTCAGCAACCCACAATCTGCCATCAGCAATATATTCTCTATCAGTTTATTTCATCTTCTTGCTCTACCTGAATGGTGTTTTTACTCATCCTCCCCGGTTCTTCTCTTCCCATCATCTTTTAAGGTACTTTCTCTAGTCAGGCTTTCAACCACTCAACTCCACCGAAATAGCTCTTGCCAAAGTCACTGAAGACAGTCTTGTTGCCAAATCCTATTTTCATTTATCTTCCACATCCAACTTGACCTCTGTACTGAGGGCTCAATTGAAATAGAAGACCATTTCATTCTTCTGAGACCATTTTCTTCCCTTGGCCTCCAGGACATCAGTCTCCGTTAGTTAAACTTCTATATCTGTGGCTGTTCTGTCTTAGTCTCTTTTAGAAAAACCTCCTCATTAACATGAACTCAAATTTTGGATATCTTTTCACTGCCTATTCTGATCTTTAAACAGTCTTATCTGATTTCTAGCTTTACATACCCTAAATCTTAAAAATTGTATATTCAACATCTCCACTTGGATATATAATAAACAATTTCAATGTAATATTTTCCAAAAATAGCATTTGATATCCTCTCAAAACAATAAACTTTGGTCTTCCCATTGTCTTCCACATTTTAGTAAATAGGATTTTTTTTTTATTTTTCCAGTGTTTCAGGCCAAAGACTCTTCTCTTTCTTGCATACTTCATATCCAATCTATAAACAGATTTCATTGGCTATATCTACAAAATACATCCAGGATCCTCTTATATCATTCACCGTGATCCAGTTTCTAGCTATCTTTATCTCTCACTAGACTATTGTAATAGCTTTTTAATTTGTCTCCCAATTTCCACCTTTGCCCTGCTATAGTCTCTTCCTCACTCATCAGCAAGAATGACCCTTTAAAAATTAAAATGCGATCATGCTACTCACATAGTCAAATGCACTCCATGCAAACCAAATTCCCTACAACTGCCTATGATATCCTTGTTAACTCTCTGACTTCATCTTATTTTGTTCACACCACCCCTGCCAAATTAGACTGCTTGCTTCATAAATATTCTAATCATGTTCCTGTTACAGGACCTTTAAAATAAAGCAAGTATCTCTTGCTTGAGATACTCATTACCTCATGTCTCCACGGCTGGTTCCTTCACTGCCCCTGGCTCTCTGCTTATTTTCTCCTTTTTGTAGTTTTCCCTAATCATCTTTTGGAAAACAGCACCCCCCAGCATCTCCCTATCCTATTACACTACTTCATTTTCAGCACAGCACTTATCACCATACAAGTTGTATTTATTAGTTTATTTTCTTTCTTCATCCACTATAAGAGAAGTTTTGAGTGTGAGACCCATTTTTATTTCATTCAATGTTCCATCACTGTTTCATAGCCAGCACCCATTAATATGTATTAAATGAGCAAATGGAAGAATAAGCACAGAACATTACAAAGTTGTTAACATGCTAATGGATACTGGATTGGCAAAGGTTATAGAAGTTGTATTATTTTCCAAATAAAATAAACTAAATAATGCTTAAATTTTTCTTCAGGGGTGAATCATAAGTCTATGGTTTCAAAGGACTCTTTGGGAAAAACTGATAACTAACATACGGAACTGCAGTCAAGATTGTTGTCTTAGGGAGATGGGTTCTAATAAGCCAAATTCTTACTTGGTTGCTTATATGGTCAACCTTCACTGAATATGGCAGATATTTCATCAATATCATCATCAGTTTTGGTGAATTGGTGCATTGGTTAGTAAATGCAAATGTGCATAGAGCTCTTGACCCCTATCATTAAAATTAAGGGATGCTATAAAAATGGTTCTATTTTCATTTAATGAAAATGCATCACATATCTATTTTTAATTCAATTTTATTTGCACAGATTGAAAAACTGGAATTTAGGATCAGAATTTACAAGGTACGTCCATCAAAGTTCCTATTACATTTTATATTATTTCCCAGCAGTATGTGCAAGCCAAATGACTTCTTTTTATTTTCATTCAGTTATTGCTATCATTAGACAATTACCCCCAGGATGACACAATTCCATTATAGCAGACTTTGTATGACTAGGGTCTTCAATTTATGTAACCTCATAAATTTATGAAAAGCCAAAATGAGAGCTCTTGTTTTTCTAGTGTGTTTATCAAACAATGAGTTCATAGTGTTGGCTCTAAAAGCTTGCTTTGAAGTAATTAAAAGCAGTAGTTTTTTCACCTAGGGGCAATTGCTACTTATTTATTTATTGTCTTATAATTTGCTTTCATTAGCTGAGAGTGACAAGGCTAATTGTGGAACAAGCATCAGGTTATTAGGGTGTTATGATCATTTGAACTCAAGTATTCACTGCAGAACATGTTTCAACATTTAAACAGTACACCTATTTGAACATGGTTAAGGCAACTTGTGTAGACCTCAAACAGGAAAGAAAAGCATACAACTGAATTTCACCATTTTTCTTGTTTCTCTAAGTGGAAGAGAAAAAAAACCTGAGGTTGAAACTGATACACAAGTATGTGCACATAATATTTAAATAACCAAACTGAATTGTGGAGATGGAAAAGTTAAATTAGTCTAAGGAACTCACACCCTCTATTCAGAATCATTTGTTGTTATCTCTAAATCTGGAAAAAAATACCTAATCAGACATCATCTATGAGTGTGTGTGCCTGTATCTCTGTGTATGTATTGCCTCTGGTGAAACTGGTGCTTTGGTCTCAAATTTAGGCTTCTGCAATCACTAATTACCAAACTAACTGTAAGTTAAATCAATTCAGTCTCCTCAACTATCTTCAGGAACTTAGAGGCACATTTGGATATATATATTTTTTGCAAGTCCAGGGATTATGTTTTCAAAAGTTTTGACCCTGCCCAGGTAGGACTATAAAAGTACACAAGAAGTATTGACTGTTGCTACTTTGTACTATCAAAATGCTAATTGAACATAATCATTAATTTTTTATTTAAATAAACATGAACTAAGCACCTAATGAATTCTAGATAATGAGATAGTTCTTGGATACTCCGTAAGAAATATATGAAAGACAGTCTCCAGTTATATTATAATGTAATAGTTGTAAAATAATAATTATCGGTATTATTAGCCACATTGACAAATTATAATAAACTAGGTACTATACCAAGCTCATGGCATGTATCAACTCACATAATTTGTGAAATAAATTATTATCCACATTTTGCTGATGATGAAATTGAGTGGAAGAAAAATAAAGATAAGTTATTCCATTTCTCAAAGTTAGTAAGTGGCAAAGCTAGGAATTAAAACCACCCAGTCTGAATCTAGATACAAATGTCTTTCTGCAATATGTTTTCTTGGCCTCCACTAAGAGTAGATTAAATACCACTAAAACGGTGTCACAGCTACCATGATTACTATATAAAAAGGACAGTGTTAAGAAAGTGGCCAAAGGAAGTCAAGAAGTCAAATCCACAATCTTGGCTTGAATGGAGCAGGTCAAGAAAGAATTTATGCAGGGTACAACCCCAGCACTCAGTCTAGAAAGATGAGTCATTGTCCATGAGGTGGATCAGCTGGCTAGGAGGGAGCAACTTTTGCAAAGGATTCAGGTATAAAATAATGCAGCATCAAAAAGGAATTGCAGATAGTTTAGTAGGGACAGAAGGCATGGTGCAATGGCCATAGAGAAGAAAAAGGAGAGAGAGAGAGAGAGAGAATAACTGATAAGGGAAAAAAGGCAAAACATTAAACAGTCTCACGCTTCCAGATATTTATTACACATATTCTAGATGAATTTAGGAAATACTCAGATCATCATTTTTTACATATGTTTAACTAAAAAACTGTTAACATATAAACTATTTCACAGTTTTAAATACTTATTGTGAGGCTAAAATAATTATGTAGATATAAAATGGTTAGCTGATTTTTAAAAATTATCAAGTACACAGTAATGAACAGCTATGGAAAAAAACAAAAGATTAAGAATGGTTTGGAAAATACAAAATTGGTACAAAATATAGACTTTGACTTTTATCCTATGAATAGAAACAACGGAAAGATTGAAAGCTTTGTCATATCAGAATGTTCATCTTAAAGTTTCCCTGTACATGACCAGGGAGAATTTGGTGACTGATTAAGGTTTGGAGTGAGGCAAAGGACACAGGTGAGAATGACTGAAGTGACTGATTCTGTCTAAGGGCAAATGGGAGAATATTCATACCAGTCAATGAACTATAGAACTTGGAAGAACAACTGTTATTTTGTTTGATTTTGTATTTTGGTGGGGGTGGATTGAAGACAGTTTAGACATATTCAGTTTGAGGTCCAGGTGCAGATATCAATGGGCTGGATGTAGAGAAATTCACTAAGCATTTTCATAGTGAAAAAACTTTCAGCACTGTGGCAGTTGAACTCCTAGGCAAGGCAGATGTCAAAATAGTATAAATGTATGTCCTACTGTAAGACTTCAAAGATCATGTGATCAGATAATTGCTCATAACACTTATATCTAAATATCTAGAACACACACTAAAAATAGACTCTTGTATGGTTTGTCGAACCTATTCAACCAGAATTTGTATGCAATGGGACCCAAGACTGTATTTTAACAAGCTTCTTAAGTAATTTATCAGCATAGCCTAATTTGGGAACATCTTCACTTAAATAGGTTTAATCTCTCTGTATGTGCTTGTATTCCCCAGACCCTCCTACCTTAACATGCTTCTAAAAGATCATGTGAAACACAAACCAGAGAAAGATAAAGGGTTATCTTTTTCTCAGTTTCAAGAGGGGCAATAGAAGGATCTACAGGGACAAAGAAGGTAGCATTCATGAGTAAAGCAAGCCAGGTATAGGAGAGTTGGGTCCATATCACTCCTAAACTAAATGGGGCAGCTGCTATTCAGCTCCAGGTGATCGTTACCTAGCTAGCAAGTGTGTTCAGTGTTAGAAGTGCAGGTAATTTCTAAGTACTTAGTTGTCAACCAATTAAAAGAAAATTAGTAAATTACATCTGGGGGTTGGTTTCAGCCTACAGATCATCTTTTTGAAGTTCTCCATCAAGCTCACTCTTACCCATTGTTTTTTATGGAATAAGGAAGAATCCTAAATGAAGGCTTCACTTAATTTTCAACCCTATTACTCAACTTCACTACTCAACCCCACTTCTGAATGGATACAGTATATGAAATCCACAATTATACTTCTAAGATTTAAGGTGCAGTTGGCCATCAATTGCACAGATACATGTCATTCTCTTTCTCTGAATAACACTATCTGAGCCAGAAATCTAAAGTCTAGTATATGATAGTGATCCTGAGTTTGGGCATTCTAAATATCAAATTTACTTCTGTCAATTTACTTCCTTCTTCAGTAAAAGATATTTTTTAAAAATCCAATCCTTTTTATTTCCCTAGATGTTGAATGAAAAAATGTTTGATTGCCTTTTTTCTCTCACTGTGATCAGAGATACATGGGAGCTGGTTTCTTCAACAATAGTACCTGCCAAGAAGATGAGTTCCATTTGGCCGTTACGATAGATTGAATTATATACACCAGAAAATAAAAACATGTTTTTAATCTGAATTCCATTCCTGTGGGTGTAAACCCACTATAGATAAGACCTATTGCAGATGTTATTTTTAGTTTAGATGTGATCAAATGAATCACAATGGGTCTTTATCCTATTACTGTATAAAAGAGAAGAAGTCACAGGGAGGAACCAGAAGCCAGAAGTCAATGGACTTCTAAAGAGAAAACAGATGACATCACCATGTGATTGGAAAACCAAGGAGCCCAGGTATCACCTGCCAGCCAGAAACTACGGACCGCAGGAGGAAGCTAGACTCTAGTCTCTGAAACTGTGAACCAGTAAATTTCTGTAGTTTACGCTATCCCTTTGGGTGTTATTTGTGATAGAAGGACAGGTCAAACCAAGACAGTAGGTAATCATGCGATTTTGGGTTTCTGTTTTTCCTTTCAAGTCTATTGTCCATCCTCTGCACTTTACTGTCTATTCCAGAAGGATGATACGTATTGATACATCAGCTGGTTTCCCCACCTTCTGGGCACTCTTGTAGGAGAGCTCAGGAGATATGAGAGTAAGGTTGGGAATATTATTTTCCTCATATTCTCCCTGTAGACTTCTTTATGCCTCACTGAAATTAACAACTCCTCCCAACAGTGCCCTTTTCTTCACTAGGCTCCTCACAGTGTGCTACTCCAGGGAACAATGCCTATGACAAGGGGTATCTAGAACCTTTGTTTATAATTTTACAGAGTAATTTTATGTCTGTTGAGCTTAATTTTTTAAAAATAGCATTGGTGTTTTGTTTATTTTTTATTTCAGTTTTCTAGAAATTATTTTATTTTATTTTGCAGAAGTATCTGTTTGCAGAGATTGAAAATTAAACAAAACAGAACAAACACACACAAACAAAAACAGAAAAAAATGTGGTCGTTCCCCACAGGGAAGATTGCCAGAAATAACAAAGAAAAATACAGGACACCCAGTTAAATTTGAATTTCATATAAATAACATTTTTGTAGTATAAGTCTGCCTCAAATATTGCATGTGTTTTATCTGGCAACCCTACTACTGAGAGTTTGAGAAATGTTGTGCTGCAGGATTCTCACTTTCCAAGTTCTGATATGGCACTTCCAAGCCTCATCTTTTTCGACATAGGGGTGATAGCAGCTCTGATGTTAAGAATAGGAGTCTGCACTGTCTCTGTGGTTTTCCAATATTATACTTACACCTTTTTCAAAAGTACCTTTATAAAACTCTTCTTTGATTATCCTAATTTGAATATGCCATCTGTTCCATGCTGGGACATTGACTGATACAGTTTCTATACTAAAGTCTTCCAATTATTTCTAAAACCTAGTATTCACTGCCCCTCCCATTTTTTCTCACTAGAAACCTTCTCCTCTGAATTGCCATGTTGTATATCCCAACGTATTTCAAAAGAATAGAAATAGCCATTGGATGACTAATTTGGGGAAGACAAGAGTCATTAAGATGCCAATCAACATTTTCCAGATGTCTGCATCTGGATACCTGATTCCCCAAATTCTTCTCTCCCTCTGGCTAACTGCTTTAAATATGTAGTTTACTTGCTCTCAGACTCTTGTCACCACCTCTTCTTAATTGCCCAAATTCACATCCTGCAACTTTGCAATGCAGAGAATGAAATAAACTTGCTGTGAACTAACAATTACTGCATACGCCACTGAACACTCCTGTTTTCCAGTTTTAGCCTTGTGCCCCATATTGGAACAGATCCAAGAACTCCCCAAACAACAATTGTTTCTCTCACTTTCACAGAAGAAAGCCAGGATTCTTAGCTTGAAATTCTTTCTCTCCTTTATATCAGGCAGCTAGTTCAGTTACAAAGAAAACTCCAATTTTAGACAGTATCTTAGGTTGAGCTGAAATTTGCTTCCTTAGAATTTAAACTATTCTAGTTCTTACTTCCTGGGTAGTAAGAATATGTATAACCTCTCTTACACATGACAGTAGTCTATACCATCAATATTTATTTGTGGCTAAGAAAATAATGCCATTGTATAATGCACTCGCCATTTTATACTCTAATGACTCACATAACATCAAAAATATCTGTATGTGTGTTTTATGAAAACCATGCAAACCTTTTTTTAAGGTACAATTAAATCTATATGCAACCAAATGATGCCTTACAATCCTTGTACTCATTTATACAGGGCTTCTAAAAATATTCTCCGAACAAGCAAATAATTATTTCCTATTTGTGTGTAAAGTAATGTTCCATAATTGAAAGATAATTAAACATCCATTTGGAGTGAAATTCAAGTCTACTGTCTAATAGCAGCATGATCTTGAGCAAGTCATTTAATTATTTTATAACTGGGAGATACAATATTATAATTGCACTATTATTAACAGAAAGACTTACATGTACTTTTGCTGGTCTTATAATGTTATACCTATATTTTGATACTGCCTCATATATTCCAGGAAGAGTCTGTAACATGAAATATATTATTTATATCTTTAAGGAATAGACATGTTGTCACATTTCTTCCTATTACCATAAATACCTTTGTGCATAGATTTAAATATATATATAGATGAACATCTGTTTTAACCCTCTAATAGATTTCATTGGGAGTATGGCTAGGCAGAGGTCATGGCATGGCAAAACATAACAAAAGATGTTGGAAAAAGAGAGTATGAACTTCTTGCTTTTACTGTAAAACATCTTTTGAATTTGCTTTTGTTTATAGCATGACTTTATTTTAAGAAAATGAAATCATATTGAAAACTTGAAATTGCTGAATGCATAACAGTAATGACAACAGTTCCCTTAAAAATATTTTATGTTGTATATATGTTACTAGAATAATTTTTTAAAAAATCTATAAAACTGCACAACAGAAACAGCAAACCCTAAGTTAAACCATGGACTATAATTAACAGTACAGTTATAAAAATGTGCTTTCACCAAATGTAACAAATGCACACCAATGCAAGTTGTTAATAATAAGGAAATATATGCATATGTAATATATTATTCATGGTTGTTCTGTAAACCAACAACTTCATATGTATATATATACATATTAAATATTTAATATATATATATATATAATATTTGTCTCTAAATATTCTTCCTCTTATCTGTCTTCCCCACCCTAAAAATTATTTTCCTAAGTGAGGAAGGAAAAGAAAATTGGACAGAAATTTGTTATGGTTTAAGCAGGTAACATGTGGACTGTATATTTTTTCTCATATTCACCATTATATTTCTCTCATACCTTTCCTCCACTTGAACTTTAACAAATGGAGGAAATCTTACTATTGCCTCCATACTTTATATTGTCAAGGCCTTTTCTAGATAGGGAATCACAAGGACAAGAGTCTGGATCTTATCCATCATGCTATTCCTAACTCTTCTCAAGAATTCTGGCACCTAATGTGCTAACAAAAATTTTTAATGTGTTGCTTCTATAAAATGGCCTCGTTCATTTGTTCATTCATTCATTCATATATTCATCCATGCAATGAGTGTACTGATTGTCTACCATGTTGCATGGACAGTCAAAGCCTCCAGTTTTGCTGCCCTTATCCTCCAGAATATTGTCAGAGAGTTCATTCTAAAATTTTAATCTGACCATGGCATGCACTTGCTTAAATCCTCAATGAATTTCTAACATCTATGTAATAAAACATGTGATTTCCCAAGTACAGAATACATTACCCTTCATGACTGAGTGGTATCTTCCCTTTTCAGATACCTGTCCTGTTGTCCCCACACCTGCTCTTCCTCTATTCTTTAGCTATATTGAACTACTTGAGATTCCTTAAGTGCACTATACTCCCTCACATCTCTGTGCATTTGAATATTTTTTTTCAACTTTTCAACATATTTGCCTGGCAAAGTCATATTCAAATTAACATTACTGAAGATTTTATTTATACCAGGCAATGTGCTATATCCTGTATATAAAATACAACATTTAATCCTTGCAACAGTCATACAAGACAGGCAAATCCATCTCCATTTTACAGAGGAAATACTGAGGCTCAGAGATAGCAATTTACCCACAGTCTCAAACACATTTAGTGTAATAGAACTGAGTCATTTCAAAGCAGATAATGAAATCATTCTCTTTTATACAATGCTGGATTGGGTTTGCTGATTAATTACCTAGGATTTTATATCCATTTTTATTCTTAAAGTTTGCCTATAACTTCTTTTCATTCCCTTGCCTCATTTTGGTATCAAAATGAAAAACCATATATACAAACACACCCAAATACATTGAGTGTTGCTATTTTCACCACTCCCTTTCTCTCTGTCCTTAGGATTTTCAACACTTTTTAAAAATCACTTTATTGTTATGTAATGTGGGTCCAAGGAGGAAAGGTGTGTATTTTGTTAACCATTTTTACCTAGAAATATACCTCTTCTAGGTATACTAAATTAAATATATGCATATATTTTCCCCCCAGGACTTCTTTTCTTTTATAGAAAAGGGGCATTTACATTAGCAATGTGTACAATGTTTCTTGAACCTGCTCACTATTCCTTTAAGAAAGAAGATTGTGAGCTCCCTCTCTTGATAAGAGTTCCATGAGCATAAGTTATTTATTTCTTTATTTTTTATATCAATGTTACAAGTTACTCCGTTAACACAAGGTAAGTATAATAACAGTAAATCTGCTTTGCTCTGTGGTTACACTCTCCCCTTATTTTTGTTCATTCCTCAACCTTGAGGGATTTGGAACAACGTCCACTCTGACATGGTTCATATTGTAGATATTATGGGGCAGAGGAAAGGAATTGTTTTCCTTGGAGTTGAAGATACTCCTTGTTTTGGAGATGGAATTGGTCAATCATCGTCATTTTGTTAGTTGTCCAGGCAAGCCCAAAGAATTAGAGAGTAGGAGTTAGCCTCAACTCTGGTGCAATTCAGGGCTCGACTGGCTCATGAACAACCTGAAGTTCTAAGTCTGAGAAATATAGTTTACAAGGTATATTGAAAACTACAGTTTCATATAAAAGGAGTAGAAGAATGAAGATCAGGGGATTTATAAATGAGTATAATTATGTTATATTGGGGAAACTGATTTTCATGCACTCCCAGACAGGGCATGCCAAGGGGGTGTTGATTTCATAAGATCACGTGGCTTGCCTGTGGTGTCCCGCAGTCCCTTGAACCCCTTGGGAGCACTTCCTCTTGAGGCTTTGTTTACTGTGGCCTTTTGTGAATTCAGCCTGAGACCTGAATAAGCATAACCTCCAAATGACCTTCCAACTCACTTTGAAATCTCTTAGCCATAAAAACTATATTTTATTTAATATTCCCCCTTTTGGGCAAAGTATTTTTCCAAATGCATCACTGATTAATGCTTGGTAATAATCCCTTGGTGCCAGAGACTCATCTCTAAGAATCATGTCCCATGCCATGGGAAGTTCAGAGTTTGGCTTAGAAAGAGAATACATTTGAATAACAAGGAGGTTTTCAGGAAGTAACTCTTAGGAGTTAATTATAATTAGGTTTAATTTCATTATTACAGGAATAAGATTCATAAGTGTAAGCATGAACATATAGGGCTTGGCTTATTGGACTGTTTTCTTTTATTAGGCAAAGCCTATATATTCCAGAATTTTTATCATTTTATTAGGGAAAGTAACATGACTTCCCCAGGAGGGAGGTTCAATATTTTGTTAGCTACTATGTGGGCCTCTATCTATCCAGAAAAGATACCTATGGCAACAAGGATACATTTATAACCCAGAAAAGTAGACTTTAGATGCATATTTCCCCACTATTAACACCCTGTCCTAGTGATGTACCTTTGTTATAGATCCTGAAAGAACATTCTTATGTTTATATTATTAAGTACAATCCTTGGCCAGCACAGAGTTCACAGTGTTATATGATGCCCTAGCTTTCCTTCTAGCAACATATATGACACAAAACTTTCCCTTTCAACCATGTTCACGCACACAGACACACACACACTTCAGCATGATAAATTAGACACACATCACTGTGCCAACATCCCCTCCTTTCATTTCCACACATAATTATAAATTC
>PVKH010003162.1:0-25474 GCA_004027955.1 Chaetophractus vellerosus | reverse complement strand
GGTGGAATCACAGGCACCCACTAGTCCAGTCCATGCAGGCTGAAGGTGCCTGCCATTGCCCCGAAAGACTGAGGAAACACAGCTCCCCTCCTATCCTACTTGGGGGTGGGGATGAAGCTACAGGTGTCTGACTATTCAGTCTGTATGGGCCAAAAGTGCCTGCAGTTGACCAGACAGGCTGAAGAAACTTATCCTATGAGGGTGGAAGCATGGAGATGGAATCAAAGTTGCTCAACAAACAAGTTTGTGTGATCAAAAGAGCTTGCAGTTGCCCTGAGACGCCAAGGAAATACAGCTCCTCTCCTATCCTGTTGAGGGTCAGGGATGGAGCCCCATGTGTCTGACTAGTCAGTCAGTGCCAGCTGAAAGCACCTGCAGTTACCCAGAGAAGCTAGTGCAGGTCCTGCCAGCTTCCTCCCTGCTGAAGGTGGGGCTGGAACTTAGGCTAGGGCTACAATCTGATCTGGGTGGAAAGAAGCCCATCCCTAGCATCACTGTGATTTTCAATCAGCCCTGCTTCCCCTCCTGTTGGGGGCAGCATTAAAATGGTGGCTACCAGCCTCAAGATGACTTGGACAGTTTCAAATGTTAGCTGTTCTTAGGATTATACTTTTGCCAGCCAAATTTACTAATCAGTAGCTGAAGTTGGTGGCCACCCATCTCTTCCTCCCCCATTTTTGGGAAATGGATTTTCCAACTCCAGCCACAGAATAGCTACCTAGGCAGCCTGTGCCTCCAGTGGAGGATGGGAACTGGCCTCTGCTGCATGGGATGCTCTACTCATGCAAGTTTCCTGCAAAAGCACAGTCTCCTCCTTCCATTCTTTCAAGGAAGTTGCAGGATGCTTCCAAACAGGTGCTTTAGATAGCTCTGGGTGATTACTAACTGCCTTGTAGGATGAGCTGACTCTTGGAGCTCCTTACTTAGCTGCCATCTTGCCCCTCCCCCAAGCTCTGTCATTTTAAATCCTGCCATGTGACGTAAAGGAGAAGGCTCAAACAGTTGAGGTCCCAGGTAGAGATGAACCATTTGCCTGATGGCTTACAGCTGACATTGGGAAGAAGGCAGAACAGCTGAGAATAATATAGGAGGCCATGAAAGAAGCAAGCACCATGCCAGGAGAGAGAGAACAACAGGATCACTTAAGCACGAAGTCTCAAAAGGCTGGCCCCACGGGGCTCAAGAGGAAAGACTGAGCCCAGAGGGGGAGGCTGGAACCTGGGCAGAGATCAGCAGCCATCTTGCTTCAACACACGGCAGCTTTCATGAGAAAGCGCCTGTTATGGTGTCTTGAGTTAGACTTTTCACAGCCTTGGGTCTGTAAGCTTTTACTTCAAATAAACCCCCTTTATAAAAGCCAACACTTCTCTGGTACTTTGCATTGGCACCCCTTTGGCAGACTACTACATCCCCTAAATCATTCTCTGAAGCCACCATCACCCTCATACCAAAGCCAGATAAAGATACTACAAGAAAAGAAAACTACAGACAAATATCTCTTATGAATATAGATGCAAAAATCTTCAACAATATATTAGTAAACCAAATCCAACTGCACATCAAACAATTATAACACCATGATCAAGTGGGATTCATTCCAGGTATGCAAGGGTGGTTCAACATAAGAAAATCCATTAATATAATAAACCACTGTGATGGTTAGGCTAATGTGTCAACTTGGCCTGGTAATTGTGTCCAGGTATTAGGTCCAGCAAGCACTGGGCTAATTGTAATACAAGAGCATTTATGGACTTTGATCAGATCACCAGTGAGTTTACTGCATGGATGGCTGATTACATCTGCATCAATCAGGGAAATTGGATCAAGAATGGATGACGCTTTTATCCAATCAGTTGACTGCCTTAAAAGGGAAGTGATTTTAACATTCAGAGAGAATTTCCCAGTTCATCATTTGACAACCAATTTCTCCCAGAAACTCATCAACGACCCTTCATCGGTCTTTCATCGAAGCCCCTGGCTTGCAGCCTGCCTTTGGAACCTGGACTTGTGCATCCCCATGGTCGCATGAGAGACCCTTATAAAATCCTATATTATTGACAGATACCTCCTGTTGGTTCTGTTTCCTGAGAGAACCCTGACTAAAACAACCATATTAACAGAACAGAGAAAAAAATGTGCCACAGGCTCATCTTAATTGATGCAGAAAAGGCAGTTGCAAAATCCAATACTCCTCCTGATAAAAACATTAAGAACACTAGGAAAAGAAGGAAACTTCTTTTACATGATGAAGGGCATTTGTCTTAGTTTGCTAAAGGCAGCCAAGCAATATACCAGAAATGGAGTGGCTTTTACAATGGGGATTTATTAACTTATAAGCTTACAGTTCTGAGGCTGTGAAAGTGTTCAAATCCAAATATCATCAGAAGTAATCTAATCAAGAAGTCTCCCCTACAGTAGGTTTACATCCATAAGAATGGATTAATCCTAAGGAGATGGGGTCCACAAAAGCTGCAAACTTTCACAGAATCTATGAAAAACCCACATCTAACAGCATACTTAATAGTAAAGTACTGTCAGTTGTCCCTCTAAGATGTGACAAGAATGCCCACTGTTACCACTGTTATCCAAAATTGTACTGGAAGTTCTAGGTAGAGCAATTAAGCAGGAGAAAAGAATAAAAGACATCCAAATTAGAAAGGAAGGAATAAAACTTTCCCTATATGCAGATGACTTGATCCTATATATAGAAAATCCTTAAAAATATTCAAGTTCCTAGAGCTAATAAATTCAGCAATGTGGCAGGATACAAGATCAATGCAAAAATGCAGCAGTGTTTCTATATACTAGTAATGAACAAAATGAAGAAAAACCAAGAAAAAATTCCATTTACAATAGCAACTAAAAGAATGAAATCTCTAGGAATAAACCTAATGAAGGATGTAAAAGACATATACACAGAAAACTATAAGACATTGCTAAAATAAATCAAAGGAGACCTAAATAAATGGAAAGAGATTCCATGTTCATTGATTGGAAGACTAAATATTGTTAAGATATCAGTGTTACCCAAAGTGCTTTATAGATTCAACACAATCCCAACTAAAATTCCAACATCTTTCTTTGCAGAAATTGAAAAGCCAATCTTCAAATTTATAGGGAAGAGTAAGAGGCCCAAATATCCAAAGCCACCATGAAAAAGAAGAATGAAGTTGGAGGACTTACATTTCCTAATCTTAAAACTTATTACAAAGTCATAATAATCAAAACAGCATGGTACTGGCACAAGGACAGACAAATGGAATCAAATTGAGAGTTCAGAAATCAATCCTCAATGATTTCAAGTCCATTTAATGGGGAATAATAGTCTCTTCAACAAATGATGCTGGGAAAACTGGATGTCCATGTGCATTAGAATGAAGGTAGACACCTACCTAACACCATATACAAAAATTAAATCAAAATGGATCATAGACCTTATATAAGAACCAGTATTATTAAACTTCCAGAAGAAAACATAGGGAAGCCTTTTTAGGACCTTGTGTTAGGCAATGGTTTCTTAGATTTTACACCCAAAGCAGCGGCAACAAAATAATATATAAATGGGACCTCATTAAAATTTAAAACAGTTTCACATCAAAGGACTTTATCATAATAAAAGGACAACCTACTCAATGGGAGAAAATATTTGGAAACCACATGGCCAGAAAGGGTTGAATATCCAGAATATATAAGGAAATCCTACATTTCAACAGTAAAAAAACAAACAACCCATTAGAAAAAAGGTCAAAAGACATGAATAGACGTTTCTCCAAAGATATTCAAATGACCAAAATGCACATGAAAAGATGCTCTACATCATTCGATTGTGCAAATAAAACGACAATGTGATACCATTTCATACCCACCAAAATAGCTACTATTTAAAAAATGCAGGGAGTGGATGTAGCTCAAGTGGTTGAACACCTGCTTCCCATGTAAGAGGTCCTGGGTTCAATCCCTGGTACCTCCTAAAAAAAAAAATAAAGGTAAAATAAGTGTTGGAGAGGATGCAGGGAAATAGGAATATTCATTCATTGTTGGTGGGTTACAGCTGATGTAGAAGACAGTTTGGCAATTCCGCAGAAAGTTAGGTATAGAATTACCACATGACCTGGCAATCTCACCTCTTGGTATGTATCCAAAATATTTAAAATCAGGGACTCAAACATGTGCTTGCACACCAATATTCATAGTGGTATTATTTACAATTGCCAAAAGATGGAAGCAACCAAGTGTCCATCAACCAAAGAATGGATAAAATGTGGTAAATGCACACAAAGGAATACATTTTCAGCTGTAAAAAAAGGAATGAAGTTCTGATATATTTGGCAACATTGATGAACCTTGAGGACATCCTATTGAGTGAAACAAACCAAACAGAAAAGGACAGATATTGTATGACCTCACTGATGTGAAATAATTAGAATAAGCAAATTCATAGATTTAGTATCTAGAATATAGGCTACCAGCGTATGGCTGAGGGTAGTGAATAAGGAGTTAATGCATAAATTGTACAGAATCTTAATTTGTGTTGATTGTAAAGTTTTGGTAATGAATGGTGGTGATGGTATCACAATATTGTGAATGTAACTAACAGCACTGAATTAAATATTTGTTTTTGGTTAAAATGATAAGTAAATTTTAGCTTGCTCTAGAATAAAAATTTAAAAAACCAACATAGGACTGTACAACACAGTGAATCCTATTGTAAATGATGGACTATAAATAGTACCATTATAAAAATGTTCTTCACAAACTATAACAAATGTATCACACTAATAGGTGTTAATCCTAAAGAGATATATGGGAAGTCTGTACTTTATGCATGATTTTTTTCTGTAATCATACAACTTCTCTCATAAAAATCAATTCAAAAACCAAAAAAACACTAACATTTATTAAATCTCTACATATGTCCTATGTATGTATGTAGTCATTGGTCATCATGGAAAGCCTCCAAGGTATCATTCCCACTTCTCAGATGAGGACATTGCATTCTGATCTATAATCAAATGATTGATGCAAAGTGATAAATCTGTAGATAGTGGAATTATAAAAAAAAACCTTTCCTGCAAAATATAGTAGCCATAGCAAAGATAGGACTTGACAATATAATTTAGAATATTTCTGTAAATTGTTAAAATAATAAAACTATGTGACATTTAGAGCCGAATATTATTTACCTATAAGATTCCTTTTTATGTTCTGCTTTTTCAGGTGATTAGAGATAAATGTGATGATTGTACACACAACAGAAAAATGTAGACATTATAAATCTAATTGTCTTTTGCTGACTGAAGTTTAGTTGAATGACAATATGAAAGTTTTAGTGCAAATTTTGATGATATGGTGAAAATTTTAATCACCTTCTCCCCAGAGTGACTGTCCAAAGTTTGAGAAAACACATGTTAAAATTTGGATGTTAATACCTTTCCAAATAAACTTGATGTGCTTTCAAAAATATTTACTTTTGTTATATACAGTTTATGTATATTTTAGAATTTAAAACCCTCATATGAGTAATGACATATGAAATCAGCAACTAATATAGTTATGCACACAAGTCATATTCTTGCTTCAATTATTTTTGCTTGATTTTGAATTCTCAGTGCTACCTTGAATCATCAGATAATGATTTGTTTAGGAATCCAATATTTAAAGGCTATGTCTAGTAATTAACTTAAGGCTCATCAAAATGAAAGCAGAATGCCATCAATCTGTGCTGTGTCTGCATATATTCATCATTTTAAGAATCTTCATATTGATGTGTTTGAACAAAATGACCAAGCCAGTTTGAAGAACATATTAATTTCAAATTTAAAAGAAGGAAAAAAGAGAATCTATTTGACTTATTTCACAAGAACAATATTCAGCTTTTCAAAATAAAAGGGAAAGACAACTAACACATTGAAGCGAACTTGTGAAACGATTTTTATTTTTACTCAAAATATATGAGATGTTATCATTATCCCTTCTCTTACACTTGAAAAATCGGCAATAGTTGCACGAGAAAGAAAGGAAAACAGACACTATTAGATTTTAAGGTCAGGTTTCAAGAAAAATTCAGATGACGCAGTTAAAAATTCCAGGTACTTTCCCCACAAACAGGCAGACATTGTCAGTCATATCAATTTTCACACACCCCTTTATTTCATAAAAAATATACATATTATTTTTAGGAGTAATAATTTATTTGGGAGTTTTCTTCCTAAAAAGTGATTTCTTGCTATATAAGAAGATTCCCCAATAGTGTCCAAAACGACACCTATTTCTTAAACTGACCTGCAATTTTACCTTCTTTTTATAAATTTCAATTTATTCGGATTAAAGAATAACTACAATATACTAATGGTAAACTCTCTTTTACCATCACCAAATATAAGTGATGTATTTTACAATGCAGAAATCCTTAATATTTAACAGCATATTACCATACTCATATTGGATTGACCAAAGTATAAGATGGGTCTTTATACATAAGACAAATGAAAAACAGAGGGGACAAATAAATACTAGGTACAAAGCTTTGCTACATAAAATAATTTTTAATATCATAATTCACAAAATCTAATACAATTTAAAGGAAAGTGATGAAAAGTTCTGCCCATTAGAACTAGAATAGCATTTTCTGTCTTGGGAAAATCTCTAACTCAGTAGTTGATCTATTTTATTTGGAGGAAAAATAGGTGACTTAGTCCTTAATCATTAAGAACAGGGAGGAAACTTTAAAACAAAAACACAAAATTAAATATGAGCTTGTAACTCTCAAAAGAAGAGTAAAATGTCCCCCCAAAGAAATGGCCATATGTTGTGCTCTTCCAGTTAACTCATGACATTCCAAGAATAAAACGTAAGAACTTTATTTCTTAAAATAATAAGCAGATATACAAAGTAAAACACCAAAAAAAAATGAAATGAATATAATGAAAACAATAACAGAAACATCAACAACAACAAAAACCTGTGATGATGAATTAAGTTCGTACCAGAAGTATGGGCAGGATTCCAAAAATATTTGCTTGTGTACAGCAACAGTGCAAATTGCATCAGTGCCCAGTCCTTTGAACACAATCTCGCCAATGCAGTGTGCCTTCTTAGCAGCCACCTACAAAGAACTGAAGTGTAGTGAAAGTATATTGTGGCTGGTTCATTAAAGCCAAAAATAAGAGGGACCAGAGCCATTATTCATGCCTGTTGGCTCAATATTACTCTTAGGAAATACTTAGATACTGGACTTTTTTCTTAACAAGTTCTAGTCAATAGTAAACTTTTAAGTCACCTTGGTTTTAGGACAGTTATTTTTAACTTTTTGCCTTTCTTAAAAAACACCAGTGTTATTTGTTAGGCAGCCAGTAAAAAAAAAAAAAATCCTTCCCTTTTTAAATTACTTCCCTTTGTTTTTCCTAATGTAGACCCTAAGTAAACTGGAAAAAAAAAAAGTAACAATATACAAGGTTTCTCAAAGTGCAAAATGTATTACAAATAGTTTCATATGCCTCATTTAAATGGAGCATTTTATATAATACAGTACAGTCTGAGATATGTGTTCATAAATTACAGCACTTAACAGATATACTTTAAAAGGGTTGGTCAGGCAAAGTAACAAAATGTCTTACACATGGTTAATACAGTTGAACTTTACAAGCTTTGTTAAGGTTAAAATAAGGTTAATCTTACACATCACATATATACATACATATTTTAAAATGTCTTTATATGCTTAGGAGTATATAGAGAAATCTCAAAAACCATCAGTCATCTATAGTTTAATTTCTGCCTTGGACATGAACATTGTATACAATTTTTTTTTTTAAGTTGTGGAAGAGTTCATTTTATTTCTTTCTGCAAAATCTGCTCACCTTATAACTCTTTTGGAAGGTTTCTTGTCCGTTGGAGAACCAAACTAAGTTCTTCAATTACCTTTGATGGTAATTTATTATCAGAGTCCAAAGTAGCTTTGCAATTCCTGTCCTCAGGTTTCCTCAGAGTCTTTAAGACTTTGTGGCCTTTTTGTTGGCCATGAAGGATCCCAGCCCCTGAGTCTTCCAAGCAGTTGAAACTCCTGTATTTTCTGGTTCGGTTTCGAAGTTTTTCTTCCTTGTGTTCCAGGCAATGGGCCACAATAGAGGCTCTCTCCTTTAAGTTGGAATCCACAGACTCCTTATCATGCTTTTCACTGAGACGCAGCCTTTCAAGTTCTGCTCTTGCACTCTAAAAATAAAATAAAAATGTCTTATAGGAAAGCAAGACCTCACATGATTTAAGTTTAAAAAATACATTCTGCATAAGAGTTGATGTCTCCTGCATAAGAGTTTATTTTTATGATTTGGATTCTAACTTGATTTTGACACAAATGGCATGTCAGAATTTATATATGATTTTAGGTCTACCAAATCAAGTAAAATATAGAGCATAGAAATTTACTTTAACACTCTTAATCCACCACTTCAAAGAGTTTTGCAATTGTTCAAATTGCAATTGTTCAAATTGCAATTGTTCAAATTGACTCTCATTTCAAATTTGCCTCTCCCAACTCACTTCTGTTTTTAGGTGTATCACAAGTTCACAGATCCATACTTTCTACAGTGTTGCCCTTTTAATACTGAGGTAAAAGGGTGGTTTACATAGTCATGTAAGGAGTGGAAACACTTTATACTTAATACAGCTCCTTCTCTAAGATTCAAAATATGCATTAACTTTTTTTCTTTTTAAAAAAGCTTTAGATTACATAAGTGTTACATAAAAAATATGATTCCCATATGCCCCACTCCCTCCCCCTCCCATACTTTCCTATTTTAACAACATCCTTCATTAGTGTGGTTCATTTGTTAAAATTGATGAACACATACTGAAGCATGCTACTAACTGTGGACTACAGTTTACATTATAGTTTATACTCTGTCACACACAATTTTGTAGGTCATGACAAAATGTATAATGGCCTGTATCCATCATTGCATTGTCATGCAGGACAACCCCAATGTCCAAAAAATGCCCCCATATTACACCTATTCTTCCCTCTTCCTCCCTTCAGAACCTCTGGTAGCCACTGCTTTTATATCACGGCATTAGCTTCTTAAAGACTCTGAGAAGTATTATGGCAGAGAAATCTTTTTAACCTCTTTCTCCTGTTTGTTTTTTTTTATCCTTCTCCCTGTGACAGGTTGAATTATGTACTCAAGAAAACAAAGCATGATGATACAAAATGTCATATGGGTACTCCTGGAATTTCTGTGTAACATTTATGTAATTAATGTATCCTAAATATATATATAGATAGATTAAAAATTAAATGAAAAAAGAAAAAGAAAACAAAGCAAAACAAAACAAAAACTTAATTTTAATCCCATTCCTGTGGGTGTGAGCCCACCATAAAGAGGACCTTTTGATGAAGTTATTTCTAGTTGCGGTGTGGCCAACTGCATGAGGACAGGTCTTATTCCTATTGTTGGAGACCTTATGGAGGGAACGCCAAGGGTAAGAGCTGGAAGCCAGAAGTCAGTGGGAAACTAGAAAGAAAGGACATCACAAGTGGTGATGATGGGAAACAGGAATACAAGCCCAGAAACCCTAAGGAATGCTGACCAGCCAGAATCCCAGAAGGAAGCCAGCCTTCTAGCTTCTGAAACTATGAGCTAAAAAAAAAAAAAACTGTTGTTAAGCCAACTCATTGTGTGTTTTTTGTCTTAGCAGCTTGGAAACTATAAGACATTCCCAAACACAGTGCTGATGAAACCTTTTCCCCTACATAATGCCTATAAGAATTCCACAGATATATTTTTGCAAACACTGATCTGGGTACATATTTAAGTATTAAAACCCAGGTTTGTATCAGTGGATTAGAGTACAAACTCATTCGGTGAACTGTAAGTGTCTAGCAGTACCAGAAGTACACTGTGGCATGTGCAAGGGATAGAGCTGCTCTCAAGGTCCTGGATGTCTTGTGACTGTGCAACTTCTAGTGAAAGTGTACTGAACTCCCATCAGAGTCCCTAAGGGGCTATGACTCAGTGACCTATAAAATATATATATAAAAAAAAAAAGAGCGTCTCAAGCATTAAAGAATATGGAGTCACAAAAACACTACCAAATAAATTGGGTCAGGGTGAGGGTACAGGTGGGTGTGGGAGGAGAAAAGCTATTTTTCTTATCATAATCAGAAGAGTGCTCTTCAAAATTTCATCAGAAAAATTCCAAAGTACAGAAAAAGAAGTCTCAAGGAAAATATTAAGCTATGAATGATTGAGTGAGGAGATGAAAGGGAAAATAAATATAATACTGCTTAAAGCAGAGTAGTCCTAATAGTGCCATCATTACAGGGGCCCAAGTTAAAAGGCAATGGTACCTCACCTTTCCCTACTTTTTTTTTTCCCCAGAGCACTTATCAATTCCCAGTGTACCAGATAAGTTATTCATATCTCTTGTGATTGTCTGAATGCCCCTGCTGGAAGGTCGATTCAATGCAGATATGGCTTTTGTTTTTGTTTGATTTGTTCAACTACTTGGTGCCTGCACACAGGAAATGATCAATAAATATTTTTTGAATGAGTGAATGAAGGTTTTAAAAATTTCATAATGTATAACATTCTGTTGTTTTCAAAAATTCCAGCAGATCCAGGCATGAAATTATAGCAGAAAAAATTCAAGCTGAATACATATATTTTCATTTTATAAATAATTCTAAATTTTGAAATTTGGATTATGATTATACATCTTAAGCTAAATACATTTCCTCCATTCTGGTGGGAGGAAATATTTGGTATGTAACTTAATTCCAAAGTTTCATTAGAATGATATGCTAAATTAATATGAGATGAAGAGTAATGATAATTAGTGATAATGATTGGTAGCTAGTATAAGAAGATGACTAGGAGTTTATAAACACATATTAATCTTGTTAAAAAGTTTTCTTGGCATCTATTACCTGAGGAAAATTAAAGATAAATATAAGGTAGTTTTATATATGATAGTAAACAGTTCACATTATCTTTCAATGACCAGAAGAAAGACTTGGCTCTTTTAGATGCAGAATTTAAGTATTAATACAGGTAATGCTGACATTTCAAGAAAAATATAAAGTCTCATATTAGTCTAATTGATCTAACTCAATGCAAAGTTGGGAGAAAGTGATGGAAAGGAGACTGTTAAGAGCCAGAGGATTGGGGAGCAGATGCAGTTAAAGTGGCTGAGGGCCCGCTTCCCATGTACTAAGTCCCGGGTTTGATCCCCAGAACCTCCTAAAATCAAAACAAACAAATGAAAAAACCAACTCTCATTGGAGAGCAGATGTAGCTCAGTGGTTGACCACCTCCTTCCCATATATGAGGTCCTGGGTTCAATCCTGGGTACCTCCTTAAAAAAAAAAAAAGTCAGAGGATAGAAGAGTTAGGAAGACCAGGAAACCATGGGCTCGTTGCATGAACAGTATGGTGTATTGGAGTGACTTGCATGTTTTGGGGAAATAATGCCAAGGGCATGGATTCTAGGGGTGCAGGGGGAAGAAGATGGTTTATGTGCTATGCTGTCCTTAGAAGATAAGATATTCAAATTTAAAAAGAGAGAGAGAGCTAGTTAAGGTATGAAGGTGGCTTGGTCCAGGTGATGCCAGTTTGTGTCACATGGTGTTGAGAGAAAACCAGTTGTTTGAATGGAAATAACAATTTGAAATGGAGTCTATCTCCTTGCTACAGAGAGAGAGCAGTTCCTGAGTCATACTTGGAGCAGGTGGGTTCTCAAGGAATGACTCACATGACGTTAGTCTGTGCCCTCATATTATTTTCCATTATATTCAAAGATGTGAGTCCATGGTTATGAGGATCTCAATAGCAAAAAAAAAATATGACCAATATGTTCAGATTACAGTAGAAACTCTCTTAAATGGCTTCCACTACTATATTCACTGGATTAAGTGATAATCTCCATGCTCTAACATATATAATTATAATCTTCACAATAATGCTTTGGACTTTATCTGGTGGTTTGAAGCTGGATGTACCCCGGGGTGGGGGTGGGGGACACAAAACAAAAAACATGTTCTTAAATGTAATCCATTCCTGTAGGTGTGAACCCATTGGATGTAGGAACCTGTGATTAGGTTACTTCAGTGAAGGTGTGGCCCAGTCCAATCAGGATGGGTCTTAATCCTATTACTGGAGTCCTTGATAAGTGGAATGAAATTCAGATCAAGAGAGAGAAAGTCACAGGAGGCAAGAAGCTGAAATTGGAAGAGAAGGGAGAGACTAGGAGATGCCACCATGTGCTGAGCTATGTGACAAATTAAGAACCACAGGATCACCAGAGGCCAGCCCTCTCCCTGGGGAGAAAGCCTCACCTTGATGATGCCTTGATTTGGACTTTCTTTTAGCCTCAAAATCATAAGCAAATAAATTTCCATTGTTTAAGCAAAACCATTGCACTGGTATTTGCTGAGCAGACCAGGAAACCAAAACACTTTATATAATTATTTAGATTATAAAATGTGTTATCTGTATTTTAAGATGCAGCCATAGAAACTCAGTGTAATCACAATTTGCCCAAGATCATGTAAATGGTAGAGTTTGGGATGGAAACCCGGATTGGTCTCTCTGAAACCAATGTACTTCTTTCTACCACATCACTCTGTGCTACAAGATGGTTGCAGGGGACAGACAGGGCCAGGTGGATGGGATTCTAAGTCACCATCTTCAACTGTACTGTTGTTCTTTGCTCATTTACAAATTTTTTTTTTTACAGATGGAGTTCTTAAAAGAAATGGCAAGTTTGAAAACAATCAATTATCCCATACTGTCTTCTAAATTTTTATTTTGTCTCAATAAATGTTAACTATGTGCCAGACATTATTCTAATATGGCATGTATGAAATTGCTTAGTCCTCACTACAATCCTATGGTATAGGGCCTTTTATTCTGCCTGCTTTCTTACAGATAAAGAAGCTGAACATGAATAAGTTATGTACCCAAGATTTCACAGGGAATAAATCGGATAGCCACAAGTCGTGTTACTTTAGCTTACATATTCTTAAGCACTATGCTTGCCTCTTTGCATATAATTTCCTTTGCCAACAATGACTTTCCCTGGCTTATTCAGGGAGCTCACTACTAATTTACCCAAATCATTTTTAGAAGTCATTTCCTCAAAGGAAATCTTCTCTGTCTGGCTTAGTTATCTTAATATGACTTCCCCTATGACCTCATGAAAGCAACATAAATCATTGGATTGGGAAAGTTGCCAATTAGCCCTCATGAAAATTCTATACTGGATACTGACAAATATATTTTGATCCTAATATTTAGTTTCTGCCTTGTTATATAATTGATTATAAGGCAATGTCAGGAGAACCTGGGGTCACAGCAATGCCTATCTATGTTGGCTTCATTTGTTGCACCTGTGTTCCTTGACCTAGGTTCCTGGGAAATGTGACTCTCAGAATTTTAAGACTCTAGATTAGCCAAGGATTCCATAGCTCTACAGAGGAGTTTATTACCAAGAAACCCTCTAGGTGCAGAATGGCAAGAGCGACCCAAGGCCATCTTGAAGCCTTATTCTTTCCTTTGATTTCAACAGGGCAGAAGAACTGGGATGGGATACAAAGAAAATAAACCATTATTTTCAAAGCTTTTATCTTTTGGAGAAGTTGAATATTACAGTAGGGCAAGTGCTCAAGAAATGGTATACATGGTAAAACATGCATAAACATCTGATCACTAGGTTAAAATGGATTTAGTCTTTCAAAATTTATTTTGTTTGGAGATCAAAAGATCAAAATGGCCCAATACCAAACCATGACTCAATGAAGATATAAAAACACCATTTAAATACTTTTGGCTGTGAGGGCTTCAATTCAGGCATTGAAACAGGCATTAGTTCCAAGATGGCTAATGAGTTTTGAGAGTTAAAAGCCTATGTCCTTCCCCAAAGAGACTGAACTCCATGTCAAGATTGATGGAAATTATGTTCTCCCATCTCTCAAGGTGAGAAGGAAAACAAACAGCAGCCTTTATGAAAGATGCCAAATTCTGCCCAGGGTCACCTTGTAGATGCTTAAATAAACCAAGACACCCCATAGGTTCTCAAACAACAGGAATGTGACTGTTACTAGAAAGTCTAGTTACCATGGCTCCAGACATATTTTGCCAAAAGCTCATTCTAAGGGTATTATAAGTAAACTAGTAAGGATAATTTGAGACTGTGATTTTACCACCATAGTTTCTGTTTACATATTTAAAATTGCTTGGCTACTTTAGAGATAAATAAGTGGTGTTGAACATATTTAATTGGGTGGTCAGGGACATTATTAAAATGAAATGAATCCTTTAAGAAAAGTTAAAATTCAGAGTGGTATGGCTTTTTCATAATGTTTTCATGATATATGTTTTTGATGACATGTTTTTCAAAGTCAATGAGGTAAGTGATGCACTAAATAACATTAATATATAGGAAAACAAATGTTATAATTTAAAATAAAATAAATAAATTCTTAACCTACCTCAATACTTCTCTGGGTTTGGGTTACATTTCTCTCATGTTGGATGGGAATTAAAGGCAAACCTCCGATTTTGGGATTTTTGGTTATAGAACGTTTTCGTTCCTTTCCAGCTGGTGGGCATATATCATTTTCATGCTGTGGAAACACAATTTCTTATAGTTGGTGGGTGATTTTATTATGTGGTATACCATGTTATATAGTCACTCAGCTCTTTTTCCATATATGCACATCAAATGATCTGCTTTCCATGAGAAAGCCATGTATAATTATGATGTCGACTCTGGCAGCAGCATTACCTGAGGTTGTGAAACTATTAAGTGAACTGAGCTTTGAAGTCTCAATTCAAATTCGATGTTTCAAATACATGCCTTCTGTACTACTTATCAAACCAAAAGGGAGAAAATATTTGAAGAAACCAGCAAATGTCACTCTAGGAGAAAAATATATACTTGCATACATTTCTAGGCCCTATAATCAAAGTAACTATATATTCATTTTCTCTCTATAACACAGACAATTTTAGTGTAAAAATAATTTGACCTTATAAACCAAAAATCAACCTTAGGCATGGTTATTAGAAAAACTAGCCTTATTTTATGACCTTTTGGAAAATGCCACTTTTTCATGTAATTGAATTCCAAAGAAATGCTACTCTTCACACATATATTTATACTGAAAATCATTGTACAACAGAGTGTGTGGTGCATTTGTTTTCAAATTATTGACTACATATTCTGGCTCACTGAGTGATTATAGATATGACTGGAGAAGTTCATTTTGCAATAGGGATAAGTGTCCTCAGGTAAAAATAAAAGCTCTTAAATGATAAATCCTTAAGTTATGCATATAAAAGGAAAATCTTTAAAGAATTTTTCTGCTCTCAGGGTAGATTAACTTTTTGAAAGTTGGGAAAAGCAAATTGATTTTCATCAATCTATGAAAGAAATGCAGAATACTAACTATAAAAGGAGAATTTTAAAGATGTTTGAGGAAATGAAAACCATTTGATAAACTATATGGCTAAATTTCTATTATTTATTTTCCTCAATACTTAAGATATATCAGCAGGTTCTTCTTATAATGCTGCAATTAGTATTTAAAATGGTGTTTCACAGAAAAGAACTCATTTCAACAAATATACGCTACATATGCATTTTAAAATAATAGTTCATTTAAATTGAAGGGCATATTGTCAGGATTTATGCTTATCAGTGTACATGTATTATTTATCTCACTTAATCATCAATAATACTACAGTATAGGTGCAACTATTAGACTTCGTTTAGATCCATCATATCTACCCTTAAATTTTAGTGAACTGTTTACCTTGGTTTTGCAAATCTACAAAGGCTGATAATACAACATTTCAGTCAGAGTGAGTTTCAATCTTCTATTATTTTACATGATAGCCCCAAACTTGGTAAAAATAACTATGATATATCAACTGGGATATCCCCAAGGTGTAAAGCTGGGAGGAAACTGACTGGGAAGGAATTAGGTAACTCTATGAATTATACTTTTACTTTCAGATTACCAATGCACAATGCAAGAGCTTAATGACAATTTGAGCAACCTAAGAGCAAATGCAGTTCCAAAACACATGCTTCTTTTAGTGACATAATGTACAGCATTGTGACTACTGGATATTTAAGTTCTCACAGGATCAATACAAGAGGTAATTTTCCCAACAGCAGAAATCATTAGATCCAAGGGATATGTCTTGACTGACATTCATCATATTATTTGTAAAGGACTCCAAAAGTTATGCAGCAAGGATCATGACTGAAAGTATAACAGCTGAGGGTTATACTTTCATTGTGATAACCAATGATGGTGTCCCTGCATCTGCATTTCTGCCTCCCAGTTTCTGACCTTGACTTCCTGTTTTTATAGCTAGCTTAATTTAGTTTCATTTACTCTAAATACTCTTTAGCCTCATTGAGACTTCTAATCCATTAACCACCATTATTCTAATTTCCACATAAATTAGAATAATCAATCAGTCTACTCACTCCCTTGCAAATATTTTCAATCCTGTGCCACATCTCCCCCCATCAAACTTGCCTGGCAAAGCTTCAAACCTAGTTAAATTCAATTCTGTTTACTCTATGATGTCTGCCAAATAGACGGGAGGGGAAAAAAATGGATTACTCAGCAGGCTCAACTCACTTTAAATTTGACCTTCAATTTCAAGTGAGAATTCAGCACTACCTTGAAGTTCTATTACAGGGAAGTTGGTTTCCTAACTCTGTGTAGGTTATTTCTCACCTTTTCCTCTGTACTTACACTTAATGTCCCTCCTTACCTCATATGGTTTAATGAAAAACATTAGCAATCACTCAAAAATATAATTTTTCCACCATGAAACATACCTCTCTCCCTGTATCTGTAACCATATAAATGAGTTTCTCTTGCAATCAATAATATACTCTCATCAACAATGAACAACTGTCACTTAATCGTATGCTTCACATCTGCTCAGGGCCTCTGCTGGTACAATAATCTTTCATCCTGTATCATTCTTTTTTTCTCTCCAACTCAATTGTCTTGATCAGCATATAGGCAAAGCATATACTCTCCCATCATAAAGACAAATAAATGAAAATTCCCAAACCTCCCTTGATCTCTTGTTTCTATATAGCCACAACCTCACTTTTCCATTCTTCATAGTAAAATCCTTGAAAGAATTTTCTATACTTATCACATGGTTTTCCTCCTTCCTCACCCTTCTCATTTATTTGGTTGGTTCCTTCTCTTCTGCCTGCCATATGAAATGTCTCAGGACTTAATTCTTTATTCCTCTGTCCTTCTCTCTTTCTTTCCCTCCCTCCTTCCCTCCCATCTTTTCCCTTTGTCTCTCTCTCCATCTTTCTCTGTGTATGTTCACATATATACACCCACATATACACACATCTCAAACATCATGTGGCCAAAATATTCATCTCAATTTCCTTCTGCATCTAAGATAATACCACTTGCTTTCACCAGTTGTCCAAGGCTAAAACACTAGGCTTCTTTCATCTCTCCTCCTTCTCATAGCTGCTATAGCTAATCAATCAGCAGACCTTATTGGCTCTACCTTCAAAATATTCTAGATGGGGCATATGGGAATCCCTTATAAGTATCTTTTAAAAATAAATAAAAATATATATTTTTAAAAATTATTGAATCTGAATATGTTTTACCATGTCCCTTGTTACCACCCTAGTCTGAGCTGCCATCTTCCTTCATGGCTATTCTTCCTCCTTCAAGCTCTGGTTTCCTAGAGTGCTACTTCAACAAAGTAACCAGAATTAGTCTTTTCTTTCCATAAATATAAATGAGACTATATTTTTTCCTTTGTTTTCCATTACACATAGGATAAAGTTCAAACTCCTAAACATGGACTACTGACCTGCCGCTTGCTTTCCTCATCTTTTATGAGCTTCCTTACACAGGCCTTCATGATATTCATGGAATAAACCAAATTCATTAGCACATCTCAGGATCTAGCACTTTCTGGCCCCTTTCTCTGGAATGCCCCCCTCCTTGGTACTTGCATGATTCACACTCTCATTTCTTAAAGGTCTCACTTCATAAGGGTCTTTCCTGAGAATCTTTCTCAATTAGTAGTGCCCCTTTTTTTTTTTAACCTCAGTCATACTCTCTCCTTTCCCTAGTTTTAATTAATGAATTTATTGTTTTATTTTATCACATTGATCACCATTTAAAATTTTATGTTTACTTGCTTATTACCCTCCTTCTTCTTTCTTACTTAAGAAATAGTAACTGAGCATGTACATTGTATAAGGCATTGGGTTAGGCATTTGGGTGTGGATATACTTACTGGTCAATGAGGCTACAGAGTCCTTACCCTCATGGAGTTTTCATTTTAGTAAGACAGGAAACATGAAATAACTCATGACAAAACTGCTTTTTAATTAGTGCTACAGCGTAGACGCATGGGATGCTAAGGGCACCCATCTACAGTCTGAAGGTATATTGGTTCTGAAGGTTGAGGGAAGTTTCTCTGAGAATACATTTAAACTGACATCTAAAGGATTTCTGAGGCAGGGGTGAGGATAGGGATGGATATCAGTAAAGAATATCAGGCATGAGGAAGAACTCATTGTAAGGCCTGCAGGTAAGGAGGCATTTTCAGGGGTCACTGAAGCAAGGGTAGTAGAAAATAGATGGTTTTCTATTGAAAATGATTATTTTGTGTGTGAATATGTGGTGTGCGTGTGGGTTTATATTTTAACATTTGCTAAATTCCTGCCTGTTCCCCTTTGGAGAATGGACATCAAAGTCCTTAAATACAGGAGAGCCTTTGTGTTTATCTTAAGGGAGGAGATCAATAATCCCAAGAAACGGACTGGACAGAGGAAGCATAATTGGGCTAAGTCTCCGGGGCCCAGGTAAGGAGAGACAAGGCAGGGAGAAACTGCCTGGTGCTAACAGTAGACTCTGCTCCCTGACTCCTCATACTTTGACTTTCTATTACACAGTCTACCGAATGCAATTACAAAAACAAAAACAACAATTTAGTTATATCACAAACAGACGATGTAACAGCTTTTGATTTTATGATTCCAACTTTACGAAAATACTTCAAATATAGTGTTCTTTAGTAGAGCTTGAATATCTGAATTTTAAAAAGTCACGAAAAGAAGAAATGTCCTATAAGAGTCAGTAGCCAGCCTTTTTCTGCAAATGTACTTCCAGCTAGTAATAGTAACGTTGGGATGAAACAACAGTGTTGATTAACTACTGGGAAGGTTAATAAATTAAATGATAGAGAAAATGGTTTTCAAAACAACTAAGAGGCAGATTTGGGGGTGAGTTGACTTCTTACTTGTAAGTGCAACAAGCAAGGTGCATCCTTGGTAATTAGGAGTGGCAACATAAACATTCTGTGAATTTCAATGCTCTTGTGGGAAGTATTGTTGGGAATTGAGGCAGACAGGGTTGGGGAAAGAAAGCAATCCTGTTAATAGAACTATTTACTCCATTTCCTAAAGAATGGGTCCTTCTTTAAAGAGAAGACTAAATGAGGAATTGAGTATCAACTTTTGGCCTCAGGTACTTCTGGGTTTACATCACTAACTAAAGGTTTGGTCCTGAGCAAATGACAGAACTTTTGTTAACCTTTATTTCCTCATTTGTAAAGTGAAACATCTCCAACTTCATGTTCAGGGTTGTTACAAAAAATACATGAGCTGATACTTACGCAATAACTAACACACAATAGGTATTAAAGAAATGTAGGTACCCTTCCTTGTTTCTGGAAAGCCAGGGGAAGGAAGAGTAGGAGGCCAGAAGGAGAACAAGAAGGAAAATAGAACACTTCTATAAACCAAGATCTTCACTGCAGGATCCTGGCAGGACAGCAGCTTGGACAAGTTAATTTTGCCCATGCTATCATATTGAACCAAACTACTTCTCCTAAGCCAAGGAACTGCTGCAGCTGTTAAAAAAAATTCTCAATAGATACTCTCTTTCAAAGTATGATAGAAAATCTGGATTCTCATATATTTAAAAAAATAGAAAAATAAACGTTTATGTCAATTGTATATACATAAAACTTACAATAAAATTATTTTAAAATCCATATCACGGTAGCATTTCTCATAAACATAGTTGTTATACTCTACTGGATAGCTGAAATTGATACCATACCTGGGCAATAAAAATACTGGCCATCCACTCCATCTGAGTTTGTGAACTATCACAACACAGGTGCCTACAAAACAAAGTTTATAAAATACATAATTCAAAAACATGACAGATTGTTTTCCAATGCATTTTTTTATTTAGTGCTCAGAAATGTCTTTGGATTTCTCCATTAATGATTTAATGCAATAAAAAGGGGAATATTTAGTTTCAAATTGTTTCAGGCTTCTGAGTACAATATGTAACTTGTTGTACATAAAGGATACAATATAAAATACCGACGGCACTATGATGCTGTTTTTTTTTTTTAAAAATACAGCTAAAGACACTGTTAATTGCTGCAAAAATGATCAGCAATATTTTTGGAAAGGCAGAAAGATCAATGTCAACATGCCTCTTCAGGTACATGATGTTAAAATATATTTCCCCAGAAACTCTGAGCCTAAGAAGAAAAATGTGTGCACATTCTCTAAAGAGCAGATCTTTTAAAAAGGCTCAAAGTCTCCATCATAATGATTATAAACACTAATACCCATGAGTCTAAAGAAAAATAAACTACATGAAAAACTATTGCATTTCCAAAAACTCTGGTTCAGTAACCTTTTATTAAAAACCTAAATAAAACAGAGATCTTGCCCTCAAGGCTCTCACAGCCTATTAGGGGAACAAGGCATGTAAACAAATAAATTATAATAATACCGAGAAAAGTAGAAAGCAAAGTTGAGTACTAACACGGAAAAGGCAGACTTTTGGATATGGTGGGTGGAGGATTTTTGTTTGTTTGTTTGTTTTTAGGAGGTACCAGGGATTGAACCTAGGATGTCGGTATATGCAAAGCAGGTGCTCAACCACTGAACTATACCCATTCCCCGGATGTTCCTTTTAAATGGAAAATTTTGTAAGTGATGTTAAAATGACTTAATGGACATTTCAATGTAATTATATTTTTAATATTACTATATAATTAAAAATTATCAGATTGAAAAAGTTAAAATGAAATTTTTCAAAAAATTCTTTCCTCTTCTAGTAGATTCTAATGGAGACATTGTCCCTTCCAATTACTAGGTCGAAGAAAACCATTCTTCCACCAAATATTTTAGTTATGTTTCCAGGTATACAAGATATTGTAGGTACAAAGAAGAAACAAATGATGATTAGAGTTGAGAGATATCTGGCAAGACAATTTGGGGCATTTCAACTATGGTTTGAATGAAAAACTGTAGTGAGTCTGCCACATCAGTAGGGAGAAGATGTAATGAGGGAAGGAGCAGCACAGAATAGAGAAGAGGAAAAATGTTTCAGTAAAGGGACCATATACAAACCATGGAGACAGGAAGGAGCAAAGAAGGAATGGTGAATGAAAGGCAGTTTTATCATTATGTAAAAAATGGAAAGTCATGGGAAATGTAGCTGATGGAGCTACATATTAAGGGCCTTGCATACCACACCAAGAATTCTGTGCTTTATCTTGTAGATGACTATGCTTCACAGAAGAGCTTTAAAGGAGGAGAGAAACGTGAAACATTTTAGAAAAGTCTCTGAGGGATGGGAGGAGAATATCCTGGAAACCGAAAGCAAAGTCAGAGGCATGAAGAGCACTTAGGGACTCTTGCAATAATCCAGGCAGATGAAAATGAGTCTGTAAATGAAGGCATGGTCCTGAGGATTGAGGGGTGTGGGTGGGTCACAGTGATAATTAGGAGGCAGACTGGTATGTCTCTTAACTTATTAGCTGTAGGTAGATGAGAGAGAAGGAGAAAAACAGTACATCTCCAGGGAGGTTGGCTGGATTTTGGTAAAACAAATGGGAAAAGGTAAATAAACAGAAAGAACAGGTTTGAGATGAGGATATGCATATTTTTAACTGTGTTTTGGTTAGTTCTTATCCCACTAAACCTGGGGTTCCACGCTTATATAATAACAATAGAAGAAATCAGATATAGTAGTTTCTCTTACGAGGCATCAGCAAATGGCATACATGAGTTTGGAAAAGATCGCAACCCTGAAACAAATCTATTTTCCTGTTCTTAGACTCAGCATATTTGGACAAGATTTTAACTTCACTTAGGTGAAATATTCCCTGTCTGTAGTTTTATTGGTCAAATAATAAAGTTATTATTTTACTGAAGTTGTTACCAATACATCAAATCCAAAAGTTATCAGCTGTTAACTTACCAGTGATGTTTGTCAGAATATGCTGTCAATCCCCAACTGCCTCACATGGAAGAGAAAACACACACATTAAAAATGACAAATTTTATAAGACTGAGAACAGAATTCTATGATAAGGTGGCAATAGTTAATGGTGGGAATGCATAATAGAAAAGATTACCACAAGTGATGATTCAAAGGGTATTAGATTAAGGCTAAATGTTGACAGATTTGGCTGCAAATTTAAATAGGCTGAATGGAGAGGTAGGCAAGGAATTCCATAATGTTATGGAACAAAGGAGAAATCTCTGAGAAGAGACTTTTGAGGACCTATTGACTTACTGATAGGGGAATTTAAAGAATGTGCTAGTTGAAACACAGGTATATGTGCCTGGCTTTGAAATTAAGTATGAAGGAAAAGGTAAGTGAGTTTTCAGTAACAGAATCACAAATAAGCTTGTACAGTTCATTAAAATTATGTTTCATATTAAGAAAAGTACTAGCACAAACCTTTCTTAATCAAGGTAATTTGTGACACAAAGGTGTGGTATATATCAAATACTAGGGTGAATCAAGTTTTAAAGAGGCATACAGCATTGAAGAGGAGACACTTCCTCTTTACTATTTCCTGTATTCAGTGCCAAATTGAACTGCTTGAATTGAACATCCACAACATTTGGGCAAAATAGAGAACCAGGATGAAAAGTCCTAAAAGCTAAGCATCATGAGGACAGATGGCTGCTGCTTTCCTATGTGTAGATCTGCCTGGAATATTCCATCAGTCCAGCAGACCATGACTGATCAGGGAATGGTGTGATTCCCAGCAGGCAGAGCCTCCTGGAATTTCTTAGCCTTTTATAGGGAAGGTTGTAATAATTAAGGGATTTGAGCTTGGGTTTCAGTCAGAATATCCCTCCTCGTTTACTCATACAAGTTACCTTCCTCTGTTATAGGACCTTTGCCATAGAAAAAGTAACTTAAAGAAGTTTTCTAAAGCTTAATTTATAAGAAAGTTATACAAATGCCTCTGATCCCTCAATTCTCAGACATATTTTCCCATAATTTTTTTCCTTTTATAACCTTTCCCATTCAAACTTTACCTTGTTGGGGGTTTTGTTTTCTTTTTCACTCCAAGATAAAATTTCATTGATCTGAGTGAAAACATTTTGTCATATTTACTGCTCTGTAATTAAAACAAAATAGTATGTAATTAGACAAATTTTATAAATTTCCTTCTATTTTCCTTAAGAGTTAATGATTCATTTAGAATTGTTTCTTGGGGCCGGCTGTAGCCCAGTGGGTAGGGTGCTGGTACACCACATGGGAAGCCCCAGGTTCGGTTCCCAGGGCCTCTCCGAGTGGGGCAGACCGCCTTGAGGGGGCAAGTCGCTGTGGGCGGCGCAGAACCGCCGTGGGCAGGGCAAAAAAGGCCGCCACGGGCAGGGCAAAAGCCACCACAGGCAAGGCAAGTCACCCATGAGCATAACGGAGCCGCCCGCGAGCAGAGCAGAGTCGCCCACCAGCGGGGCAAGCCGCACGCGAGCGGGCAAGGCCGCCGCTCACCGGTGAGCTGACTTGGCGTGTTGCTGCAACGGGGGGAGACAAAGCAGACACAGAAGAATGCAAAAATGAACACAGCAAGAACAAGCAGAAGGGGGGGGGAATATGTAAAAAAAAAAAAAGAATTGTTTCTTTCATTTCTTCAATGTTCAAATATGTATTACTAAGTTTTTATTAACTAAGACTGTTTCACTTATAGTATAAATTTAAAGATAGAATTTTGGATATATATGTTTATATATGTGTGTTTGTATACATACTTGTATATAAATACACAAAAGGGTCCATAATTCTCTATTCAAAACATGGGAAGCCAGATGTGGAACAGAATTCAAAATTTTTCCATATTTTAAAAATACAATACATTGTCTATGTTACATAACTCCACCACACTACTATACCACACCACCATACAGTTTGGGACAGAAATCTGTATTCAAATATATTCATATTTCTGTAATGAAATGCATGGCATTTCTTTTTATTCCCCCAACTATTAATCCTTTGAGGTGAATTATCAAATCATTTTTATAAGTTCTAAAAATAATTTCCTTTGGAATTGTGAAAAGAATTACATTAAACTTATAAATCAACTTCAGTGACTTAATATCAAATTTTCTTTTATTTTAATCAGTAAGGTTCTGTGATTTTCTTCATAAAAGCCTCCACTTGTTATTAAGATCATTTTCTGGTAGTTTATGCATTTTCTCTTTTCATTCCAACTGGGAACTGATTTTTGGATACTGATTTTATATCTCGCTACTGTACTGAATTTTAAGGAAGAACAGTTTAACAATTAGAACTGTCTTATATAGAACAGGTTGCTTTATGAGGTTAAGTTCCCCATTAAAGGAAATATTCAGAGGGAGGAGAGAAGACCATTAGGAACATACGCAGCACCTTTGTCAGAGGTTAAGTTAGATTACCACTGAGGTCAATGTCCCTCCATTAGTTTAGACTGCTATTCCCTTGGACAATCTCAGATGAGGTAGCAGGGTAGGTGAGTGGAGCAATGCCAGGAGTATCATCAAGATAGGACTTTCGTATTGGAGAATAAGAAGCACTGTCCCTGAACTAGGCAGTCTTCATATATACAGGATATTAATAACTCCAGGAGTGTCTACATTTTGAAGTACTTTTGGTAAATCATTGAGGGCCTGAAATAATGCAACTGATTCCCCAAACCACTCCTTGTATGCAAGCTCATTATTTTATAACATATACTATCTCAAAATAATACAAATGGCATAATTTGACTGGAGATCAGCAATGGCAGAAAGAAATATTTTTCAATTTTAATCATTAAATCTTCATAATTGGGAATGATAAAGTTCCTAATGGAAAGGTCTATAAAAAGAGATCTGCTCATTTGACACGATAACTTTGCTGTTCACCTGTTACAACTCTCTCTTTTGGCCTTTGCATTTTCCAGAGAATTTCTTCAAAAAGTTCAATATACCAGAGTATTATGAAGTCCGTAATGTGTTGTCTTAGCCACTATGCTTCAAAATAAAGTTTTTAACTAAGCCAATTAAATTAGTGTATTTAAAATTTATTCTTGTGAGTAAATGGAGTTTGCTTATTAGTGCTTGCAGTTTTAATGACCCCCTTTAGCCATTTGTTGTT
>PVKH010003161.1:0-25478 GCA_004027955.1 Chaetophractus vellerosus | reverse complement strand
CTTCCCTTTTGACCGAGTCTCCCAAAACCATATCCCGAATTTCCTGGTCTGTCACCTAATGTATCAGCGCTATTTCTGGCATTGGTGTCACCTACCGAATGCAAAATAATGGTCGTCACAACGTCCTTTCATACAGGTCACGATTCTGAACTATTCTATTCAATGAAATTCAATGTCAACCTCTAAACCCTGGAACTGGACACTCTAATATCTCTTATTCGATTTGCACCACCGTCATTGTCACGAAAGCTTTTGAACCCGAATCTCATCATATAATTCATCTTTTCCTGATTCCGTCAACTAATATTAAAGACCAGAGCATTTCCACTAACAGAGAAATAAAATGCCATACACATGCCTGGAAGGGGAATTGAATTTGTATTTCCCCAGAGCAGATCCCAAGATATGGCTACCTGAACCACTCGCATGAAATCCACTGCCGCACTCTTTGCTCCATTGCGATCCACTGCTTCCACTTCCCTTTTGGCCAATTTTCCCAAAGTCATCACCTGAATTTCCAGATATGTCACCTAAAGTTGCACCACTACTGCTGACAGAGGTTTCACCTACTGAATGCAAAATATTTGTTGTCACAATGTCCTTAAGTACAGTTTATAATTCGAACTATTTTAATCAATGAAATTGAATATCAGCCTCTAATCCCTTGAACTGGATACTCTTAATATCTTTTATTTGATTTGTGCTAACTTCATTCTCATGAAATTTGTTTGAACCTGACTGTCCAAACCTAATTCATCTTTCCCCCATCCTGCCCATCTAAACCCTAAAGACCAAAGCATTTCCACTAACAATGAAATAAAAATACTAGTACACCTGCCTGGAAAGGGAACGTGAATTTGTATTTCCCCAGTGCAGAGCCCAAGATAAGACTACCTGAGCCACTGGCCTCAAATCCACTGCTCCTCTTTCCGCTCCAATCTGATCCACTGCTTCCAGTTACCTTTTGATCATGTTTCCCAAAACCATATCCTGAAAATCCAGATAAATCACCTAAAGTATTTTCACCACTTCTTGCATTGGTGCCTCCTACAGAATGCAAAATAATTCTCATCAAATTGTACTGCAGTGAATCTTATTTCTAAGCACAATTTTATCCACCGATATTGAATATCACCCTGTAAAACACAGGGCCTAGATTCTTCAATATGTTTTCTCCTTTTTGTACTATGGCCATTTTCAGCAAATGTATTCGAAATTGTCTCTGAAATTCTAGTTCACCTTCCCCAGCTTTATCCATCTAAAATTAAAATACCAGTTGCTTTCCAATGACAGAGAAATAAATGTGATACCATTGACTGAAATGTGGGGGATTCATTTATACTTCACCAGAGCGAGTCAGACATTAGACTACCTGAGCCACTGGCATCAAATCCACTGCTGCTCTTATCATTCCAATCAGATCCACTGCTTCCAATTCCCTTTTGACCAAGGGTCCCCAAACCAGATCCCGCATTTCCAGCTGTGTCACCTAAAGTATTGTCGCCACTTCTGGCAAAGGTGTCACCTATGGAATGCAAAATGATCGTTATCATGAAGTACTTTTAAAAAGTTTGATTACCCACTATTTTAGCCACAGAACTCGAACATCAGCCTTTAAATCCCTGTACCAGTTTCTTTAATAACTTTTGTTCCATTTTCACAATTTTGTTTCAAACAGAAATCCAAAACAAAATTCAGCTTCATCCTGCATTGTCTTGGTCTAGAAGGAAAAATTCATGTGTTTTTCATGATAAAATATACAAAACATGATAGAATTGATTGTTGAAAGCAGAAATCAATTTAGATTTCACTAGAGCATAGTCCATGTTTAGACTGCCTGAGCTACTGGCATCAAGTCCACTGCTGCTCTTATCACTCCAACCAGGTCCACTACTTCCAATTCCCTTTTGGTCAAGTTTCCCATAACCATATCCTGAATTTCCTGATATGTCACCTACAATACCATCACCACTTTTCACATGAGTGCCACCTACAGAAGTCAAAATAATTTTCATCACAACATTCTACAACAAATTTTATAAAACCCAACAATTTTTTTCAACAGAAATTGAACTACAACTTGTAAACAACAGATAGGATAATCCTTAATGTATTTATTCCTTTTGCACTGACAATTATCAAATTTTTTAGTCCAAAATATCCTAAATCACCCTCCTTTTTTCCTAATTTGTTTCCAAATGTCATTTCATTTCCTTTAACCTAGAAATGAAAATGTGATAAAATGATTAAGGAAAGGGGAAATCAATTTATGTTTCTCCAGAATAGAGAACATTATTAGACTACCTAAGCCCTTCACATCAAATCCTCTGCTCCTCTTACCACTCCAGTTAAAGCCTCCACATGCCTTTTCTTACGGAATGAAGCTTTTTGTTTTGTTTTGTTATTTTATTTATTTATTTATTTTACTTCCCCACCCTCACCCCCTGCCCCATTCCCAATGTTTGTGCTCGATTTCTGCTCTCTTATCATCTTCTTTTTAGGCAGCCCTGGGAACCACATCCAGGATCTCCCATGTAGGAAGGAGGAACCCAATCACTTGAGCCACCTCCACTCCCTGCTTGTTGTGTCACACACTGTGTTTCCTTGCTTTGCCTCTTGGTTGCATCATCTCGCTGTGTCATCTCGCCGCCGCATTTTGCTGCATCATTTCGGTGTGTCAGCTCATTGTGTCAGCCTGTCGCATCAGCTTGCTGTCTTGCTAGTCTTCTTTAGGAGGCACCGGGAACCAAACACGAGATCTCCCATGTGGTAGGTGGGCGCCCAGCTGCTTGCGCTACTTCCACTTCCCTCCATATCCCTTTGACCAAGTTTCCCAAAACCATATCTTGAATTTCTAGATATGCCACCTCAAGTTTCATCGCTATTTTTTGCATAGCTATCACCTACCGAATATAAGATAATTGTCATCAGAACGTACTCAATAAATTTTATGTTTACAAATAGTTTTACCGACAGAAATTGAAATTCAATCTGTAAAACATCAGAAATAGATTCTTTAGCCTCTCTTGCATTTGCATTATGGCCTCTTTTCCAAATTTTATTTCAACCAGAATCTCCAAACGCAACTTCATCTTCACCCTTTGTTGTCGTAATCTATAAGTAAAAGTTCATGTGCTTTTCATGAACAAAGGATTAAAAATGTGATTCAACTGTTTGAGGAAAGGGGAAATCTTTTTAGATTTCAACAAAGCAGAGACCAAGATTAGACTATTTGATCCACTGGCATCAATTTTACTGGTACTATTATCACTCCGATCAAGTCCACTGCTTCCAAGTCTCTTTTGACCAAGTTTCCCAAAACCATGTTCTGAATTTCCAGATATGTCACCTAAAGTATCATCACTGTTTCTTGAATAGGTATCAGCTACTGAATGCAAAATAATTGTCACCAGAATGAAATTCAATAAATTTTATGATCTGAACCCATTTATCCATAGCAATTGAATATCAGCCTGTCATCCTCTTCAACTAGAGTCTTTAATATCTTTTATTCCAGTTCTTGCATAAGTATCACTTACCAAATGCAAAATAGTCATCATCTTCCTTGACCAAAGGGGGGAAATATTGAATACAAATGAATTTTTATGGCTTTGAGATTTCAGTGTGAGTTGTGAGGACATTCCAGAAGATATGCATATACACATCTCAGGAAGATCTCACTGACTGCCACACCAAACAAAGCCTAAAGCAGGGTGCTCCTGAGGGCTCTAGAGACATCTGGACACTATCAGCACAGCATAGAATCCTAGGTAATTGACACCCTGTCAGCGGGCCTTCCTTGGAATATATGATAACCTATCTTTCCAATGTAATAGAGTTAGACTCATTCATAATTTTCCTACACATGGTTCTTCTGCCCCTTTCATTTGAGCTCTATAATTTCCACTATACCCATTAAATATATGTACCAGAGACCTAAATCTTTGGTCTGTTCAAATGCTGGTTGAACCCTGAATCTCAGCAGAGTTGCTGCCAACACCTACTCTCCAGTTCATCAGACTCACCCAGGGAAATTAACAAAATGATGATGATGGAAAACATCCATCCCAAAAAAACAGAGAACATCTACATTTGTAAGCAAGACAGTTCCATCCACCTGCCTCATGAGATCTAAGCCTCCTCTCATTGGGAAGCAGAGTAGGCCTCACCATCTCAAAATCCTCAAGATTGAAGAATGAACAAACATAAGGGGGGAATGCAACTATGGACTAAAGTAGACTTAATATTATTCTAGTAATGGAAGAACTTGTAACAGTGATATAAAGACAGTGGTCACCAGAGGTTCTGCAGTGAGGGAGAAGGAAGAATAGGTGTAACACAGGGCATTTTTGGGACATTGGAATTTTTCTGCATGATATTGTAATGATGGATACAGGCCATTGTACATTTTGTCAAAACCTATAAAATTGGTGCAAAGTGTATACCATAATATAAACTATAGACCATAGTTAGTAGCAATGCTTCAATATTTGTTCATCAATTGTAACAAATGTACCACACTAATGAAAGATGTTATTAAAAGAGGAAAATGTGAGGTGGGGATCATATATGGGAATCCCCTATGTTTTCGATGTACCTTAATGTAATCTAAAACTTCTTTAGAAATAAAAAAACATATTGCAGTGAGAGAGGAAGTAAAACTGTTTCAAATTTTTAAAAAAAGAAAAAAAGAATTGTCATCAGAACGTACTTGAATAAAAATTTTGTGATTCTGAACTATATCATCCAAAGAAATTCAACATCAACCTGTAAACCAGTGGAACTAGATTCTTTAATTAATCTTTTATGCCATTTTCTCTATGGCCATTATCAGGAAATTTATTTGAACCAGAATCTCAAAACCAAATACAACTTCACCCAGCTTTTGTCCTGATCTAAAACCAAAAGATGTATGCATTTTCCATTAACAGAGAAAAAATAATGTGATAAAACTAATTAAAGAAAGTGGAATTCATTTAGATTTTTCACCATAGCAGAGCCAATGATTAGAGTACCTGAGCCACTGGCATCAAATCCACTGCTGCTCTTATCACTCCAATCAGATCCACTACTTCCATCTTCCTTTTGACCAAGTTTCCCAAAGCCATATCCTGAATTTCCAGCTTTGTCACCTACATTATTATCGCCACCACTTGCATAGGTGTTACCTATGGAATGCAAAATATAGTCATCAGAATGTACTTCTAAAACTTTTATGATTCCGAACTATTTCATCCACAGAAATTGGTCATCAACCTGTAGGAACCGCTGGAACTAGATTCTTCATTATCTTTTATTCCATTTGCACTATGGCCATTACCACCAAATTCCTTGAACCAGAATCCACAAAACCAAATTCAACCTCACCCCATTTTGTCCTGATCAAAAATTAAAAGATCAGATGTATTCACTAACAGAGAAATAAAAACATGATACTATTGATTGAGGAAAGGAGAAATCAACTTAGAGTCACCAGAGCAGAGCCCAAGATTGAACTACCTGAGCCACTGGCATCAAGTCCACTGCTGCTCTTATCACTCTGACCAGATCCACTGCTTCCATATCCCTTTTTACCAAGTTTCCCAAAACCATATCCTGAATTTCCAGGTTTGTCACCTAAAGTATTATCGCCACTTCTTTCATAGGTGTCACTTACAGAATGCAAAGAATTTGTCATCAGAATGTACTTCAATCGGTTTTTTATTTCAATCTATTTTACCCACAGAAATTAAACATCAGCCTATAAAACCACTGGAATTAGATTAACATCTTTTATTCCATTTGCACTATTGCCATTTTCACCAATTTTATTTGAACCAGGATCTCCAAAACCAAATTCAGCTTCACCCTCCTTTGTCTTGATCTAAAACCAAAGATAAGGCCTTTTCTGCCAACAGAGAACTAAAAATGTGATACAATCAATTGAGGAAAGGGTAATCAATTTAGATTTTACCAGAGTGGTCCCACGTTCCACTACCTGAGCCACTGGCATCAGATCCACTGCTGCTCTTATCGCTCCACTCTGATCCACTGCTTCCAAGTGCTTTTTTACCAACCTTCCCAAATCCATATCCCGAATTTCCAGATATGTCTCTTAACGTATTATCGCCATTTCTTGCATAGGTGCCATCTTAAAAATGCAAAATAATTGTCAGCAGAAAGTACATCAGTAAGTTTTATGATTCCGAACTATCTTATCACAGAAACTGAACATCAACCTGTAAACCACTGGAACCAGGTTCTTTAATAACTTTTATTCCAACTGTACTATGGGCATTAGAACTAAATTTATTTGAACAAAATCTCCAAAATGAAATTCAGCTTCACCATCCTTTCATCCTTATCTAAAACCAAAATATAAAGTCTCTTCTGCTCACAGTGTGAGAAAAAATGTTATACAATTGATTGTGTAAAGGGGAAATCAATTTCAATTTCGCCAGAGCAGAGCCCAAGACTAGGCTACCTGAGCCACTGGCATCAGGTCCACTGCTGCTCTTATCACTCCAATCAGATCCAGTGCTTCCAAATTCCTTTGGACCAAGTTTCTCAAAACCACATCCAAATTTCACCAGATATTTCACCTAAAGTATCATCACCATTTCTTGCATAGGTACTGCCTACAGAATACAAAGTATTTTTCATCATAATATACACCAATAAATTTTATTCTTCAGAACTTTTTATGCACAGAATTTAGATACCATTACCTAAACCTGTGAAATTAGATACTCTAGTGTCTTTTATTCCCTTTTCACTAAGGATCTTGTCACCAAATCGATTTGAACCAATTTCCACTTCACCCTCCTTTTGTCCTGATCTAGAACCAAAAGACCAGTTCTTTTCCACTACCAGAGAAATAAAAATGTTATTAAATAAAATAATGAATTCTTGAAATTCATTATGATTTATCAGGAACAGAGACTTTTCCGGATACCTGAGCCACTGGCATCAGATCCAAGGCCTTTAAATCTGGCCCTTGCAGATCTACTGCCACATTTTCCATTCCCTCCAACTTCATTGATTCTAAATCCATGTTGTCCAGATGCCCCTGGATTTAATCTCAAATTTTCAGTACTTTTACCTGAAAATTTATTTTCTCTTCTCACACCGGTATCACCCACAGAATATAAAATGGTTTTCATGGGGTATATTCAATATATTTTTGATTCAGAAAAGTTTAAGCACAATTATTAAATATCAACACCTGGACCATTGGAAATATACCTTCCAGAGCTTCCCACTCAATTTCCTTCAACCACTTTACTACTAATGCCACTGTCACCAAATGGATTCAAACACAAAACACCAAAGCCAAATGCTTCTTCACCCTTTCCCACTCTGAGTTCCAAACCAAAAGACCCGGTTCCAAATAATGGAAAAATCAAAATGTCATTGAAAAATTAAACTTAATTAATTAATTAGTTAGTTGTTAAATGGTATAAAAGAAAATTATTTTAACCATTTAATTAAATTAATTTTGATTTCATAGGAATGGGTCTTGAAATACCTGATCCACGGCCACCCGATCCAAAACCACTGGATTTTTCCTCAGAAGATCTTCCACCACTCCTTTTACTTTCATCACTTCTACTGGTTTCCAGTCCCTTTTGGTCAAACTTCAAATCTTTTGAAGCACTGCTACTAAATTCATCTTCACTTCTTATGTTGGAGCTATCTGCTAAAGTAAAAAAGTTTGTCGCCAGGGCATATCTAAATAAATTTTGTTTCTTTACTTTTTATGCACAAAACCTAAATAATATTACCTAGATCACCAGATCTTGATTTTCCAATACTCCCTATTTCATCTTCAACAAAGCCTTTTGTTCAAGACTACTGATGCCAACTTCACTTGAGCCAGAATTACCAAAACTAATTCCAAACTCACCTTTCTTTTCAACACCAAGTCCAAAATCAAAAGACAAAAATGTTCCACTTAATTGCAAATTAAAACGTTACCATGAGCACTAAACAAAAAATGGAAATTATTTGTAATTTTATAAAAAGAGCCTGGATGAGAATTTCTGAACCACTGGCATGAACACCAAGGTCCATGGATTCACCACCAATGAACCCACTGCTATTCTTCCTGTTTCTACCAACTTCCATATCTTTTAGGGTAAGACACTTTGCCACATAAATATCTAGATTTACTGTGCTCTACTGGCTTTCTCTTTTTTCCACTGGCTTTAATTACTGAATATAAAATGATATTTATCCAAACACTTAAAACATTCCTTATTTCTGGCATTCTTTATCAAGAAAGCATGTTCAAACATGAATTACAGAGAACAAAAAGTTAGCACCATAAAAACCTTACAGAAATATGAGCCCCCAATTTCTGTCCCAGATGACAAAACTTGAGAACAAGAGAGTTTACATGACTTTCTCAAAGCAATTTAGTAGGAAAGATCAGGTCAGAAACTGGGTCTCTTCTTCCCAAGCCCAAGTCCAAGACCAAGGCAAGTCTTAACTCTACTTTCCTCTTCACTAGAGAGATTAAATTGCTGATTTCTGTTGAAGATAACAGAGATCCTTTTAAAGCCAATCATAAAGTTTACAAACCTGTCCCACGAGTTCCTCTAATACAAAATCCACATTGGTGAAAACAACAACACTAATCCATGCTTTTCTAATTAATTGATTTTTCCGCCAAAATCAGAAACTATGAAACAACTAATAATACCTGCTTCCCTGACAGCAGTATCAGAGCCAGCCAATCCATCATTTACCGCTTCTTTAACAAATCCATTTTGGCCTGATGGACTACTACCAAATTCATTTTGATTTGAAAGTGTGTTGCCATCTTCCGAACCACCAGAGACACCATTGTCAAAACCACCTGTTGAATCTTCTTCATCTACCATTCAAAAATATAACTATTATCAGAGAAAAGTTGCATATTCATACTATGCAAAAAATTAATATACATTGTTTGCACTATGTCTACAACATAGTTTTGAATATATCTCCTCCATATATATTCCCATATATAATTCCATATAGTGTAGTCAGGGGTGAGCATGACAACCAATTTACCATCAGGGCTTAGAGAATTCCAGAAGAAAAGTGAGACATTGGGGCCAGTGAAGATAAAGTTCTACAGAACATGAGGAAACACCTTGTTATTGTAATCAAAAGCAAATATATCTCCCTTAATTCATTTGTGATTTATCACTCACAAATTTCCCTGGATAGACAGGGAAATTTTGTGCCCTTACTGAAAATATTTAAATCTCATTCCTATACTCAAAATTGTTTCTCCCTTTTCAGTTATCATCACATGGACTCAAATATTAAATTTCAATGTAATATATTGAAGTTATTTTCTTCACTAGATCTCATTTTTTCCCATTTTTCTGGTGGTAGAAACTGTAGATATTTCAGGAACCAGGCAAGTAAAGGAAAAGTATAAGTTGGCCAGTGGGAGAAATATATTGAACTAGAGAAGCCATGCCCGATCTAAAGAAATTTATTTTTTTGCAGGTGAAAGAAACATGATTGGAGAAAGAAACATGAGGAGTAAATTTGGGTCCAGAAAGCATTTTAAGTTATTAATTTAGGCAGTGAAATGTCATAAAATGATTGATCATCATGAAAATAGTACCAGATAGAAAGATAGCAAGAAAAAATTAAAATTATCAAGAAAATTTCATTTTAATATAAACATCACTGCCGAAATTCTCTAAGGACAGAATCCATCATGCTCATTGGCAAGAGCCTTTCAATTCCCCACTATTACCATTAAGGTCATTTATTGTAAATAAAACAAAGATTATCAGACTCTCCCAAATGAAAAAAAGTGCTTGCTTCCTAAGTGAGCATATCAACTCTAAATATACCTCCCGGGGTGTCTTCCAACTCTAAACTATCAGTATCTCGGCGTACTCTCAGCTTGTGTTCATTCTCCCCTGGAGCACTAAGTCCACTGTCAAGGAGTGAACCAACAGATTTCTTTCTTCTGATTGAGTCATCAAAGGATGGACCACCTAATATGAATAACAGAAAATTTTATTTGAAAACAGTATTGCTAACACGGAATATAATTTTGTAATACTACCAAAATCCATATTTTATTTTATATAAGCCTCATCATTATGGCAGCACTTGGAAAAACATAAGTTACTGATTGACTTAATTACCATATCTATCTCTTTTCATCATGGTTCTTAGACCTCAAGAAAGAGAGAAGAGTGCTGTTAAGATTTTCTAATAAGATTAACTAAATTTTAAGTCTCTATTGGTATTCTTTTTATAGTCATTTATCATTTTCCTGATTTCCTTTAGTTCTTCGCCTATGTTTTCTTTTAGCTCTTTGAGCATATTTGGACCATTTTCCAAAAAGTCTTTGTCTGGTATGTCCCAAATCTGGTCCTTCTCTTTGATGGTTTCTAATGTTTTCATCTTGTCCCTTTACCTTGGCCATTACTTCTTATTTCTTAGTATGTTTTGTATTCTTTTACTGAAACCTGGACATTTTGATATTTTAGTGTGTTATTGTTGGAATTTAGATTCTGAGGCATCTGTTCCTTAAGTTTGTATCCAGCTAATGGTAAGACAAAGTTTTCCATAAATATCAGGAGCTAACAAAGAAAAGAAGGTGGAGGAGGAGGAGGAGGAGAAAGAGGAAAGAAAGGGAAGGAGGGAGGGAAGGAGGGACATACCTTCTCCATTTTTTGAAGATTGACCTATGTGAGTGCCCCCTTTCCAATATATCCATACAGCCATAGCATAAAATGAGTTTAGAGAAGAGCTCCAGGCCAAAGTGAAGTGGACTCCTGATCCTTTCTGCACATGCATCTTGTCTGAGTATTGAGCATGTGAATGTAGTCCTAGTAATTCCCCCATTTGCACTGATAACAAATGTCCCTAGGAAAGAGTTTCTCCATGTTCCCAGGCACTCCGCTGTCTGTCCTACAAACAGCATACCTTTGCCCCAGGCAGCATGACTTGACTGCTCTCCCACAGGAGACCTCTGTGAGCTGCTTTCTACACCAAGGCAAGTTCTAGGATTATAATTCCCTTAGACCACCATCAGACAGATTCCTCTAGACATTCAAGCAGCCAGTATGTGTGCCAGGATGACTCTGCTCCCTTTGGAACATGGACCAGAGTTGTGTGCTAGGAGTGTGGGCCATTCTGTGCCAAGCTGTTAATGAGTTGGAGGTGAGGCCAGTCAGGACACCAGGAGAACCTACTGCTTTTAAGTGACCTTTAAGGATCATTTTCTTGATTCAGCGTATGCCTGGTACTGTAGTCCTTTAACTGTTTTCTGGAGCTTTGAGAAAAATGTTTCTGCCAGTTCTGGCTGGTTGTTCAGAGCTTCTGTGGAGGGATGGAAACTTGAAGTGTATCACTCCACGATCTTGATCCCCATTTCACTCTTACATATTTTAAGCTCCTTTTGTTCAGGACTTTGTTTTGTCATTTTTGTCATTTAAGTGTGGGGACTTTTTGCCTCTTTTATTCCCTGAAGTATCCCGGGGATATCTAAGGCAGCTAAGATATCTAGAACAGTGTCTGAACTATATAAGGCACTCAATTAATATTTATTTAATACATACAATCAACAACAATGACCTTTTCTTAACATACTATGTAATATACTACATGAGGTATATTGTACTTTCTGCCATTTATATTTTTTAAATATCTCTAATAAAATTAAAGTACTTTAGAAGTAACAATTTCTTAATAATTACAACATTCCTGTAAAATTGTGGAAGGCATATATTTTGGTCACCAAATAGTCAAGAAAATGAAGTGCATGATTTGAAGTAAAATTTGAAGACTATTTTTGGAATTTTTTGCCATTTTCGCTGTTTCTGGCAAATAGATTTATATTTTTCCTAAAGCTGACAGTATATAGAAATAAAATGTTAATGTGATTTTGGCAATAGTCAAAATAGAATTAGTCTGTTATGAAGGAAAGACTCCCAAAATTTATGATATTATGAAATTATAATATTTACTTATAGCTGTTTAGTTTAGGAGGAATACAGGGGTTTAATCAGATATAGTCAATTTATATAATTATGTTATTAAGTAAAGCTCAAGGCACTATTTCATATACCACTCTTCTCTATACAGAACATTTTCCCCTCTTTGTCTCCTCTTTCCCTCTACCTATTCTTCCTTCCTACATATTCTTTCTTCTTTACTTTTTTACCCTTTCTCCCACTATCTTTCTTCCCTGATGTAGTTTTAGAACTGCACCTTAATATGTAAATATTTTAGTTTTGTGGCAAAGCAGAAGGAAGCAGGCAGTGTTTCGTGGTGGAAGGAGTGTAGGCTTTTAAATTAAACCCATCTGCGCTCTCAGGTTGCAGTAGGAATATCCTTGGATATTTACACTTAGGCAAGAGGGGTTCCTGATCTGAGCCACAGAGGTCCCATTCTGGCCTTCCTCAGGCCCTGGCTCTCCTCAAATAGTAAGGTACAGGGAGGGAGTTGAGGGGCCATGCCCACCATTCTGGACCATGCTCAAGTGTCTAGGGCACCGCAGCCCCAAGCCCCAGACAGGGTCTATATGGACGTGTTACTAAAGGCCATCTTTCCAAGGTTATACCGTGGTCCAGGGATGGGAACCCCTAGGCTGAGGGATGGCCAGGGACTGGCTGTTTTCTAGAGAGGTGAGTGGGGATAAGAAAGCAGACTGGCTTGTCCATGTCAGTGTGAGACACAGGAGGAAAGATCAGGGAGCTAGGAATGCTGGTGGCACAGCCAACTCCATACTTGCATTGAACGCCAAAGAAAATTCTGCCTTCCAGGTTGTAATGAATGTATATTTAGTCAAGGTAGGAGAAAAGCACATTTTACTAAGCATTTTGTTCATTTTATTCGAAACTTTTAAAATATTTAAAGATATGTTATATATAGACCTGCATTTATACTTTTGCCCTGGCCTGTCCTTGGATAAATTATTTAACACTTCTGAAATAGAGTTTCCTTAACTATAAAATGAGGATTACATACTACATGAGGATAAAACAATATCCACTTCATATCATGGTTATGAGAATTAAATAAGATGAAAGCACTTAGCAATGTCTGGCATATAGTAAATATCTAATCAGGAAAGATGCTATCTTCTAATATATTCTAATTTTCATGACCAAACATCACATAAAACTGATGCAAATAACATTTTATTTCATTTATTTAATTTATAATGAGTGTTCCCTATACTTATCATCCCTCCTCTTAAGTTCAATGCCACAGGTATGTTACAGCTTCATTTAGTGAAACTGTTCCCTCTGAGTTTCTTCAATTACTGGAATGAATAGCTCTTGACATCTTTGCTGTGTGTAACTATTTTTATTAACTATTTTACCCCTTTTATTTTTATTATAGAAATCTTGCTCCAAAACATACTGTCTTTGAGGCCACTAGTACTAATGGCCGGTATGTTTGGCATTTGGACCACATCTTAACTCTGTGACTACACCTTACATGGCTCTATATCTTTAATGGTCACAGTTCTCTAATGAAGTAGAACTATTATTATTCCCCACTTGTAGATGAGGAAAATGATGCTCAGAGAGGGTTAACTAACTTCCTAAGAGCACATGGTTAGTAAAATCTGCCACAAAACCCGCTTCTCTTAAGATTGACGTACACTGCCTTTCCCTGGCTTAAAGACATACTGCCTATACAATGCTTAAAGAAAAATAAAATATGTTTATCTACCTCAGAGCTTAAAGATAGGTAAACTATATTTCTTTCACATTAAAGTCATACCATATTTTGCATACATTTTGCACAATTTTTGGAAGGGTTACCTCATACTTTGGACCATTGTAAGGAGCAGAAAAGAGAAATAAACATAATTCTCCTCTCCCAGCCCCATATCATGAAGAAAAACTTCTGGATAAGACAGGTAAACATGGGCAACATACGTGGAGGGGAGGATTTTAGAAGTAATGGGGACAAAATGAGTCATGTTATCTGTGAAACCGAAGAAACTCAAAAACCATAAAGCCCTGTAGGGCCTATGGATTCTTTTCACAAATATATGAGTCTCAATCTCACTGAGCAATGATGATTATAAGGATAATATTACCCTGGAGTTTGTCCAATTTTGTGTTGGCTAGTTAAGTGGTTGCTTGGAAATTGCTTGCTTGGTATTTTTATTCATCTAGTGCAGTCCTAGACTTAGACACCCTCAAGTCCCTCCTAAATTATATCCAGAACTGGAAGATGCCCTGAGAGACACAGGAATGAACTCAAATCCTCATGATTTCAGAGGATTTTCAGAGAACTATAGAGTTTCATGTGCTCCTAAAGCCCAACACTAATTTTTTGAATGCAAGCATCTAGGAGACCACTGAAAACTCATATGCCCTTCTTAATTCTAAGTAAGAATCAAATTTTGTACATTTGGAAGTAGAGAAGCCCTTGTGTGCTATATCTTTATGACAGGACCTAGTAAACCGTGCCCATAGTTATAATTAGGTGATTTTGGCCCTTTATGAGACAACTAAACTGCTGCTTTATCTTAATGTTTTATCTCAAATAAAATATAATAGGAAAATATTTTATTTTCTATATTCTTATTATATTTTATTCTATTTATTGTGGAAAGAGACAGGGATATAACATGCCCTATAAGAAAAGCACATAAAAATTATCTAGGCTATTTTTGATTTCTGTATATATTAGACCAGAATCAAATTGAATCTATATTGATATTAGAAAAAGCCCTCAAGAAAAATTCCATCAAATCAGTCTTGTTGCTCTGCTGGAGATTATTTGTCATTTTGGTTGGTAGGGACACAAATGGATAATATTCAGTGATATTCAATCACCCAAAGGAATCTGTATTAAATCTTTTGGGGCTCAGATTCTACTTTAATTAAAATAGATCAGGGGGCCGGCTGTAGCCCAGTGGATAGGGCGCCGGTTCACCACATGGGAGGCCCCGGGTTCAGTTCCCGGGGGCCTCTCCAAGCGGGCAGACCGCCTTGAGAGGGCAAGCCGCCGTGGGTGGGGCAGAGCTGCCATGGGCAGGGCAGAGTTGCCGTGGGCAGGGCAAAAAGCAGGGTAAAAAGCCGGCACGGGCAGGGCAAAAGCCGCCTGCGAACAGAGCAGAGCCGCCCGCGAGCGGGACAAGCCACCTGCGCGGTGAGCTGACTCGGCGCGTCACCGCAGCAGGGGAAGACAAAGCAGACACAGAAGAACGCAAAAATGAACACAGCAAGAACAAGCAGAAAGGGGGGGATATGTAACAAACAAACAAAAATAGATCACTAAGGAAGTAATCCTAGAATACAAATAAAAGCATATTCTGTTAGTGAAAACAAGAAAGTAAAACCTTAAATCTATACATTTCTCGTATATGGTCAAGAAATTTTAGAAAGATAAGTACCCAGAACAATTTCAAATTTCAAATTTCATTACCTTCATGTATATTGATTAAATATAAGAATGTCTGGCCCTCATTATACCAAAACACACCAAAGTGTTTTTGTTTATTATAATGAAGGACATTTCTCTTTTAATGTTTCAAGGATTTTTGCCAGGGGAGATATGTCCTCCCTGCAAAGAAAAACACTGCTGTCCGATTGGTTTTTGAGTATAAACAGTATAAAGAAAGAAGCCAAAAGTAATTTACCCAATCTGCTTTCAGCTACTTTACCACATAAAGAAAGAAACGGGAGAACTGATCTTATTAGTAGCATCTCTAAATGACAGGATTTGCCAATAGAAAGTGGATCTTGATTAGATTAGATTATCTTTGGAAGGCTTTTCCACTGAGATGTGCTCATTGGCTACAGTACTCAGGCTTGAGTATGATAATTAACCATTCACCAAGCTCTATTTATACCCATCCAGAAAACCCCTCGCAGGAGAAAGGCTCCGGCAAGTCCTCTCAATCTGGAGCATGGGCCAGATGTGTCATTAGAACTCAGCAAATTACACATGATTGAATTGTTTGTGTATGACTAAAAAGGTGCTTCGAAGCACTAATTATTATTTTATTCTTGAAAGGCAGAAGTTTTAGTGAAACTCTATTTTTATGTGACAAAATTGCTGGCTAAATAAGGTTTTCTTAATTTGAACCAAATGGCTACAATTACTAATTGACAGCTTGATGCCAAAATCCATGTAAATACAACCTACCAATGATTTAAATGTTTGTTATTGTGAATTAAGGTAAAATTTTTTAGATATTAAAATAAATGGCATGTAAATATATAAGCTTGTCAAGCATAGTATATATATGTCAAAAACTCACAATAGTACAACAAAAAGCGTAATTTACATACAAGCGTACTTATTGTTATTAAGTTTAGATTTAGAGATAAAAAAATTTTATCAAATACATCAAGGCATTGGTCTTCGAAAGAATGTTCTCAAGAACTATGTGGAATAAAATAATCAATGACAATACACTTTTGCATAAATTTGCATGTTGATTGTATATTCGAGAAACCTCAAAAACCTTTTAGGTAACATTTTCATTGGAGGTCTTAACTAATTAGAGTTTATTATTACTATTATTCAAAATCTTCACAAATTTCCTAAATCAAAACGAATTACATTATCCAAATAAAAGGTTCAAGACCCATAATCCAATAATAGGTAAACTTCTAGAAATTAGAACGATACTGGAAAATCCAATACTATGGACAGCAAACTGATCCTATAGATAAGGGCAAAAATTAAGGCAATACAGCAAACAGAGCCAGTTAAAGGATTTTCTTTATTCTAATAAATTGCTTTCAAAATCAAATTGTATATAGTTGCACATACACACACATATTTGACCAAAAGACTAAGAAGAAATGGCTTATAGTTATGGTTTTGAGATACTTAATGTAAATGTTACCAAAGAAAAAATTTACGGTAACTTCTCCTACATAGGTAAAATAACTGGTAAATTCTAACTATCCCCAAATCCTCTGGCAACAATTAGGGATGTCACAAAACCCAGGCTTAATCATCAGAAAAACTCCTCAGGCCCTCACTTAGAGTGCACTATCTTACCCCAGGTACAAGTCTAATGGGCTTGGATGGATGATGTTCTCACCCCAATAGACTGAAAACCTTAAAGGGGCCGGCTGTAGCCCCGTTGGTAGGGCGCCAGTTTACCACATGGGAGGCCCAGGTTCGGTCCCCGGGGCCTCCTCCAACGGGCAGACCGCCTCGAGAAGGCAAGCCAACGTGGGCAGGGCACGCCGCCCCGGGCAAAGGCGAGCCCCCACGGGCAAAGGCGAGCCCCCACGGGCAGGTGGGCCGCCGCACCAGTGAGCTGACTCGGTGGGTTCCCCCAGCAGGGGGAGACAAGCAGACACAGAGGAACGGAGACAAGCAGACACAGAGGAACACAAAGAAAATGAACACAGCAAGAACAAGCAGAAGGTGGGGATGTATAATAAGAAAACCTTAAATAAGAATTGGGCTGGGTGCTAAAAGCAGACACAATGATTCTTTCAGGATATAGAACAACTTGTTGAACAGAAGTGAAGAAACAGAAAGGCAAATCAAAAGCAGACATAGAAACTCAGAAACCATCCCTAGAGTAGAGACACACTGTTTTGCACACATCAGTAGATCCCGAGGGCATCACTGTGTGATATACAATTCAATAACTGGCATTCATTTTGATGTTCTCCAATAAAAGATTAAACCATGATTTAATCTTTTAAATCTGCTTGTCCCTTGGGTAAGGATGAAGGTTATTTGTGGTTCATATCAGAAAGTTTTACATTGCAAAGGATTTGGTTACTTTCATATAGAAAGATATTTTATGCAGAATAAACCATCTATCAATGACCACGAATAATTTCATTAATTTAAAACAAATATGGGGTAGCAGATGTAGCTCAAGTGGTTGAGTGCCTGCTTCCAAGGTACAAGGTCCAGGGTTGGATCCCTGGTACCTGCTTTTCAGGTACAAAGGAAAAAATCAGCTCTTATTGGGAAGCCGATGTAGCTCAGTGGATGAGCACCTGCTTCCCGTGTACAAAGTCCTGTGTTCAATCCCTAGTACCTCCTGAAAAAATAAGGAAAAAAAAAAAGGAGGGCACGCTACATGGCAGCCACAGTTTTTGGCATTATGGACACAGAGTAAACTGCATAGACCAAAACCTCGTCCTTGAGGAGTTAATGATCTTGAGGATAAATGAGAAGTCACGGCAGTTTAGTCACAAAATTAAGTATATATGGAATACATTAATATTCTGTGTTCCAAAAGCAGACTCAGAACATACCTTGGTATCTCAAAGTAAATATTCATTCTTAAAAGATACTGACCTGGTTTTTCTTTGTTAAATAGGGCTTCTCCATCTATTAAAAAAAAAAAAAAAGGAGAAAAAAGCAGTAACTATTAGGTCATTTTACACTTGCTCTATAGCATATTTTTAAAGACAGTGAAAATAATATGCTTCTTGTTTCCTTTAAAATCCAATACAAGAAACTACTTTTATATCTGGTAATTGTGATATTTCAATATAGATTTATTATGAGGAACTTTCTTATTTAATAAGACTCAATGATATAGATTTAAATATCAAAATGCTTAAAGTCAAAGTTTTCAATGTCAATTAATTCTTGGAAATGTATATGGTCAAATAAACTGAATCCACAGAGTAATATTAATCAGTACTTTATATCTTTTTCATATTATCAAAATCTATCACAGCTGTTATTCTGAAGTATATTTTCTGACCTAAATTTTACTATATTATATTTCCCCTACACATTTACTGGTTTATATGTCCATAAGCAGTGAATTAGACCAAAAAATGTGAGGAATAAAAAAGACAACCCATTGCTTGGGTTATGCTGATAAGAATGTAGACGAGCCTGGGGGAAAAATAAGAATTGATAATCAATCTCTGTTTTGTGCCATATCTATATCTCTTATCCCTAAAGTTTTTTCCAGATGGAACTGTTTTCTTTCTTGTTTTTTCTTTTCTTTTCTTTCTTCTTCTTCTTCCTTTTTTTTATTACTTTCTTTCTGTACAGTTATGGCTTATTAAATAATACAGACTTTTCTTCTAATTAGTAATATAGCTGGGGAAAAAAAAACTGCCTTCACCAACCCTGAAACCTACTGATAATGAATGCAGTCTGTGTTTAGAAAAAAAACTTCACTGATAAACAAAAATTAGTTTCAACTAAAGCACCTGAAATTTCTGCAAAGTTTCCTAATTCCCACCCACAGCTTCATTTAAAAAATACATGAAATCGTTGAATTTTTTTGACAAATCTCCAACCTTAATGGAAATCCTATCAAAATACTCCTGATCATTCCCCAGAACTACCACGGATGTCTAAGAATTTACTTTAGAAATATTTTCCAATATTAATATATTTAAATGTATAAACTATTTTTATTGTGATGTGATATCATTTACTGCTTTAAAAGTTAATGTGTTCTTTGCTCTACTACCTCGGAAATAAATACATTTATACAAAGTAAAAGCAAAAAATGTTGTTAAAATACTCACTATGTGAAATAATGAAAGTTATCATTACTTGAAGTAATTACTTTCTAATTGTTTATCAAATTTCCCAGGTAGGTAGGTTAAGGACAGAAATGATTTCTCTTAATCACAGTTTTCTTTTTTTGTCATCCTCTATAGTCAGGATTCACATAGAAAAGTAAAATGACGGCCTTGTGCTCTAACCCCAAATTTAGAAAATGGATTTTTAAGTTTAGATATAGAACAAATCTCCCTTTTGCAGATGTTTCCTCTCGCCTTGGATAAAGTTATTTTTCCTGCCCTTTTCAGAAGTAGAAATAAAAATTAGGAAATATATTTGAGTCTAAAGACTCATTTTGCTCAGCTTTGAATTTTAGACGAATTCTAAATTATCTAATTTAGATGCCCTACCTTACAAATAATTTAAGATATTTATTAATTGACATTCTGAATTACCCAGGAAAGTTGTTCGTTTAAGAAATATTTTAAGAATTATTTTTTTGCTGTTGAATCAGCCTTTTAATTGTTGATGCTTTCGTTATTTGTGGAAGCTGTGTGTCTTCATAGCCAATAGCTCAAAATACAGTCATCAGAAGGCTAAACTGTTATGAAAATGAGAAACAAAAAATACTATATGTATCCTCCTACGTCTATAGAAATATCCAATGTTTCTAAGAAATTGATGAAAATCCAATTTTCTTACATGTTCCCCTGGAGAAAATATTTGAAGCAGAGAACACTAAAAATTTAAGCAATTAAATTTTTCCATTAAATTTGAAAGGATCGTTTGAATTAGTCCCTTACCTTTGCATAAGATGCAAAGTGCCACAGCCAAGTTTAAAAAGATGAACTTCATGGTGGTGATTTGGGACCTAGAAAGAGAGAGCAGTCATCCTGGAGAAGCAAGTCCACAAGGAACACGCTAATTGGAGTTTTTATACCCATTCAGACCACTGTCTCTCGTCAGGGGCTAGGTGTGGTAAACTCCATGATGAAAGGTCATAGGTAAATATCATAGCATGCCAAAGATGAGATCCGTTTCAAGTCAATTTAGTGTCTTATTTCTGTGACATCTCCTATCTTGGACCAAGCCCAGCTCACGCCAAACCCAGACCATGCCTTCTTGCCGCCCTGTGCAAATAGTAAAGCCAGGAACTAAAAGTTCCAGGATTAAAAACCAAATATGCTGATGATATACATTTATCTGTACCCTGTTAATCATTGCAGAAGTCTTAATGCCCCAAGAAACTCAAATACTGTGATTAAATATTGTAGTTGTCTCTCCCTTAACAATGAAATGGGTTTTAAACATTAGCCTCCTTTGAAACAAAGAGTTCTTTATTTATTCATATGCAAATAGGTATTTCCTTAGAGAAATAAGTAACTCATATAGATAAAAGTATAGATATAGACAGACAAAAACATATAAATATGCTATGATTATAGTAGCAATATCATTACTCGTAAGGGTACAGAATACTCCAATGAGATATATTTATTTTTTTACCATAAACTTTATAATCAGACATGTAAACAATGAGATGATGTATGGAAATGAGAACATCAGAAAAAAAGAATATTTTAGGACAGCAGTTATGCAGTATGTTTTAGTATTATTAGCTGATTTTTATCCAATTGATATGCCATTACAAAGAGTTAAAAATGCTAAATCTCCTTGTACAAACAAGCTACCTAGTAAGTTCCAGAACTAAATGAGACGAATTCCTGGGGGAAGAAGGAACAATAGCATCAGTATGGGCAAGATAGTTTTTCTTAATTAAGTTTTTACCAGAAGGAAATACAGAAAATGTTAAACAGTGTTTTTTTGGATTGTGGAATAAGATTCAAAAAAAATTTGCTATTTTACATATATCTGAAAATTTTATTTGAAAGCTGAATGTCTGAAAATTAGAAAATTTTTGCCATGTGGGAATGTTCATTCTGAGAAAAATAAAGATATAATTGCATTTCTGAAGAAATATTATTTAAATTCATATGATTACTCGACATGAAAAAATAGTTAACATTGAATATTAATGATAAATAATTTTCTACAGTATATTTTCCACCTCCAATTGAACTTCTCAATATTTTCTTGGTGTACTATTTTGTAGGCAGAAGAAACTGACAAAGTCGTAATGGGCTTTCAGATAGTGACTTTATAAGGCAGTAAGCAAGAAATTTTCTTAGGTTTCTAAGCAGGATATTGTCTACAATGCATGATAGCTTACTTTTACTTAGAGCTTAGAGCTGTCTTTTCAAATTCCCTGAATATTTTTGAGAGGGTTTTGAGAACTTCTCTTCATAATGGATTCTGTAGCAAGCCATATTGCTCACAATAGCTTTATGGCTGTGTCTTCTCTCTGCATTTGTGTCTTTGAAATGGTTTCTTTTGCTCAATCTTAAGCTGTATTTTTAAATGTCACTTTACAGTTTGAGTTACAATTACCCCCACAGTTAATGGTATCAGCTCCTTCTTTCCAACTTTCTTCTTCTACTTCTTAACAGTCACTGCTATCTTTCCAATCTCATTACCCCTTCTTAGTTAGTCATACTCTTTTATCCACTTCAATCACCCTTTCACTCCCTTCCATTCTAAAAATTCTCTTCTCTCAAAAATCACCACATACTGCTTCCTCACCAAATTCATTTGCTTTACTCAGTTCAGATAGATCCTCCATGATTTTCTGCGGCTTTCGTTTCTACCAATCATCTCCTTCTTTACCTCCTTTTAAGCCCCTGTCCTTACCCATCACTTCTGAAATTGCACATTTTCCAAATTTACTAGTCAAAGAACTCTTTTCTCAATGTGCCCTCTGCATTGGCCATTTCATACTCTGTCAGTTCTAAACTACGGCCTCTCAACAGATGATTTACAAATCTACCCGTGGCCCAAAAATCTCTTCTAAGTTTTGGATCAGCAATCACAACTGCCTACTGAATATTTCCATCCGTATGTTTTATAAGAAGTTTAAATAAACACGCCAAAAATTACGTAATCATCTCCACCAAACTTGCTTCTCCTCTTTAATTCTCAGCATGTCTTACTATCCCGAAAATTTAAACATAATATTTTAGAGTTATGATGCATGAAGCCTTAATTGTAAAGTTAGAACAGGATAAGGTATGACATAGTGATTTTAACTAGAAATGAGTGATTTATTTCATTACCTATGATCCATTTAATATGCCTTGCTGATTAATGACAGGCTTGGAAAATGACAAATTAGAATTGAATAGAGAAAAAGATGCACAGACAAGTGGGAAATGTTTTACCAAATGTTTTGAGAACATTTTTACTTCATTCAGTGGAAGTGAATTGTTTGTTTCATTTTAATTGAGATGTATAATATACATGAATGTATGCATAAAGCATATAGTTTAAAGAAATATATATAATTAGAACAAATATCCACTTAGCCTCAAGTCAGAGCAAGAAATGGAATATTTTCCAGCAACCCAGAAGCCTCTACCTGCCTACTTCTAAGTCACAATTATTCCTTTCCTTCTTTATAGAGATAATCCTATCTAAACATTAGAAATTATATTTCCTTCCTTTCTTTATGGCTTTAACAAGTATCCTCAAACAATAGCTTAGTTTTTCTTTTCGACTTCCTAAGAACATAAATATATTGTGTATATCCTTTGTGTTTTTCTTTTCTCAGCCAATATTATGTTTCTGAGAATAATTCATTCCTTCATCTTTGATGCCTGACATTTTCAATTTGGTGTGTTATATGAAGATTTTTAAAATTTATCCTGATGTGGATTGATAGTTTTTCATCAGTTCTGGCTAATATCTCTTCAAATGTTACCTCTTCCCAATTATGCCCTCTTCCTCTGATACTCCAATCAGATATATGTTGGGAAGACATACTCCATCCTGCAAGTCTCTCTACTACCCAGTTTATGTTTTCTATCTATTTTTCCATGCATGATATATTCTAGATAATTTCTTTTGACATCTTCCAGTTCATTAGCTTTTCTTTATCTGTGTCTAAATACTATTAAAGCCACCTGTGGAGAGGTTCTTTTGGTATTTATTTTTTTAAAACTTTATTTTGAAATAATTTCAAACTTACAGGAGAGCTGTAAAAATAATACACAATCCATACCAAGAACTATGACATACTCACCCACCAAATACCCAGAACCACCAACTTTTAACATTTTGCCACATTTACTAAATTATTCTATCTAACCATCTGTATTAGTCTGCCAAAGGGATGCCGATGCAAAGTTCCAGAAATCTGTCGGCTTTTATAAAGGGTATTTATTTGGGGTAAAAGTTCACAGTAATAAGGCCATAAAGAGTCCAACTCCAGGTTGCTTTCTCACCAAACTCAGTTGCCACGTGTTGAAACATGATGGTCGCCGATGTCTGGCTGGTCTCTCCTTTCCCAGGCTTTCTGTCCTCTTAAAGTTCCCTGGACCCTGCTTCTTCCCAATTTCACCTGTAAGCTGGTATAGGGCTTGTCTCTCAGGGCTTCCTATCTCGGCATAGGGCTCATGTCTTTCTGGGCTTTCTGTATCAGCTGCAAACTATCAGGTGAATGGCTCAGCTCTCTCCAAGCCCCAGGATCAAACATGATAGAGCTCTCTCCTCTTCTGTGTGTCTTCTTGAGTGAGTGTCCGTTCGTATCAGCCCACCAAAGAGGTGGGGACTCAACCTGAGTCACATTCTACTGACATGGCCGAATCTAAAACCCTAATTGATTTTATCTAGGAAACTTAAATCCTTTGAATAGATTAGTTCACAAACACAATCTTTCTCTTTTGGGGATTCACAAAAATAATCCCAAACTGTCACATTCCACCCTTTGATTCCCAAAAAGACATTACAATATTCCAAGAAACCTTAAATCATTTTGGTAGCAATGCTAAGTTTTAAAAAAATCACATCAAAATCAGTTATAGAAATACAGATTGTTTTGGGGAAAAGTACCCTCTGGTTGTAGACCTATGAAACTTACAAAGCAAATTATCTGCTTCCAATATACAAATGAGTCACAGACATAGGACAAACATTTGCATTACCACAAGGAGAATTGGGGAGGGAAACATACATCAGGGCTCCCCAACAGTTCCGAAAACCTGCAGGGCATATTCCATTAGATTTCAAAATCTGAGAGTCATTCTTAAGATGATGGATTCTTTTCATCCTTGGGGCCTCACGGGAGCCCACACTTCCCACAGGCTTGCCCAATGGCCATTTTTTTCACCCTCATCAATCATCTGGGTGGTGACCAAGTTCCAGACCTCACCTCCAAGAAAACTGGGGTGATGGCCACACTTTACCCAATATCTGGGGTACTCTCTCAGAGATGTCAACAGCCTCAGAGTGAAAACATTCTCTCTAATCTCTGGGATAAAGGCCCAACCTCCTCAGAACAGTGAAGGGTGACCTGGCCTTCCCCAATCCATGGGGGAAATGCCCACCCTTCTCAGACCTATGGGTATTGACCTCACTCTCCCCAACCCTTGTGGAATGTGCTCTACCCTTTCTGTAATCTGGGGCAGCAAAACTCTCCCTGAACAGTGGGCTGGAACATCCTCTTCAAACGCTGGGACAAACTCACCCTCTCTGTACACATGGCAGGGGTCCCTCTCTTGACCCAAGAAGATATCTTAATTCCAGACCTCAGCTTCTATGGTTTTCCTCTTAAAGTTGCTTTCCCTTCCATCTCTCCCCTCCATGTCCCTTTTAGTCCAGACTGACAATGGTTTTGTTCACACAGCTCTCGTAAAATGCTTGTTTGTTTATCATGCACTAAACAGGGGTCCAAGCCATCAGACAGTAAGACTTTCCACAAGTCTTTCCTAGATAACTACATTTTCAATCCTGGCAGAGCTCTCTCTCTTTCCATGTGTCTTCTTGAGTGAGTGTCCATTTATATCAGCCCACCAAGGAGATGGGGACTCAACCTGAGTCATGCCTTACTGACATGGTCGAATCAAAAGCCCTAAATTGGGGAGTGGGGGTGGCTCAGGTGATTGTGTGCCTCCCTCCCACATGGGAGGTTCCAGGTTCAGTTTCTGGTGCCTCCT
>PVKH010003160.1:0-25482 GCA_004027955.1 Chaetophractus vellerosus | reverse complement strand
ATGGCAATATTTCTCAAATCCTCCTATGACTTCCTCTGACTCTGCCTGAATTCCCTTTCTTTATAAGGCCTTCAGTAATATGGATTAAGATCAACCTCAATTACATAGAACCACACCTTAACTAATAAAATTTTTGAAAGGTCCTATTTACAAATGGGTTCACATGCACAGAAATGCAGACTAACATGTCTTTTGTGGAGTAAATGGCACATTTCCCAACTCCCGCTACACATAGAAAACCCTACTGAATTTCTATATTCTAGCAATGAACACATGGAAGGCAAATTGAAAATATAACATCATACAATTGCTCAAAAAATTAAATACTCTCTGCTTCCAGTTCCCACTCCAAAAGGTAAAGAGCTTGGAAGTTATCATTCTCATCCACACAACAAGAACAAAGCTGAACAAACTGATTATCATCGCTCTTCTTAGATCAGCTCATTTGAGTCATACAGCAAGCTGATTCTCCAAAAACTGGAAAGACAGGGAAATACAATTACTACTGGAGCCAGGAACTGGTAAAACTATTTAAATCATTATTGATGAACTGCTAGAAGCTGAGTGTGGATTAGCTTGAGAATTAAAAAGCCCTAGGGGCCTAGTTTATCCCTACTCTCCACCTTACATTTGTCTGTTTTACCACCAGGAGATCCACCAGGTTATAACATTGAAAACTGGAGAAAAATCCCTTCTTTTTTCTATCAGGGGAAGGGGAAAGTTAACCATTGTGAAATATGCAGAGAGCATTCTGTCATCAGAGCCTGAGTGATGTGGATGAAGGGGAACAATTATCTCCAGCCCCCTCTAAACTTCCTATCACATGTAAGAAGGAAAAAAGAGCATAGAAGCAACTGTGAATTCACAATCTAGGCACACAGGCTCATTAAAGCTTTACATATAGTCATAGGACTATCAAATGCCTCCCTTCCACCATTCATTACCACCACATCAATAGGTTGTCTGTGTATTAACAGAACACTACAGTTGAAAGAATGTCAAAGATCAGAATCTATTTAAGGAGAAGTTTCTAGGAAACCAAAAGACAAGAGGGTAGCAAAAACAAGGACATTAGAAATAATTGACGCCTCAGACACAGCTACAGCGAACAGTAAACATAGCATAGCTGCTAACCAGCTAAGTACACATCCTCACAATAAAGGCCTGTTTACCTCATTCCTTTTTATACAATACATTCTGTATAGCTTGCTGCAAAAAATTACAACATGCTAAAGGCACAGAAAACAGTCAGAATTGACAAAGCAAACAACAGAATCAGACTCAGATATTGCAGAGATTTTGGAAATACCAGAGAAGGAACTTAAAACAACTATCATTAATATGCAAAGAACTCTAATGGAAAAAAAAATGGGCAACATGCAAGAAACATGAGTAATGTAAGCAGAGGGATAGAAAAGCTAGGAAATAATAAAAAAGAAATGTGAGAATTCAAGCACATTGTAACAGAATTGAAGAATGCCTTTGATAGTCCCACCAGTATCCTGGACATGACTGAGGAAAGAATCAGTGAGTTTGAATATATTTCAATAGACACTTCCTAAACTGAAATGCAAAAAGTGAAAAAGAATGGAAAAACAAAAATACAAAAACAAAACATAGCATAATATTCAAAAACTGTGGGACAAGTACAAAAGCTGTAATATATGCTTAATGCTGGGGTTCTTAACCTTTTTTGTTCCACGGACCCCTTTGCCAGTCAGGTGAAAACCATGGACCCCTTACTAAATCCACACCATACCGTGTATTATTTAATAAATATATCACACCCACACCAACATATCCCCACAAGAATAATTTTTTTTTTGAATTTTCAATTCAAGATCACAGATGCCCTGAAATCTTTCCACAGGCCCCAGATCCTTAAGGGGTCTGTGCATCCCTGGCTAAGAACTCCTGGCTTAATGGGAATACTAAAGGAAGAAGAATGAAAGTGTAGCATATATGTATGGCTTTGCAATTTTTTCCCACAACCCTTTCAGTTCTTTCCCCTTTAACTCAGGATTTTATGTCTTAGTAGCTACACACAAGCCTTGAGAAAAAACAGTGAGCTTGTAACTGATAAAGTATGTTTAGACTTCTCTCCCAGGAAATCATAAGAATAATTTGATCTGTGAACTGCTTGAGCACCTTCATATCAATAGAAGGATGTAACTTCAGCCGTACTGACAAAACATTGTAAATGCTCATTTTATGTACTTACTATGAAATTATAACTTCTGCCCTGCTGGGAAATACAATGGGTGTCCAGTCCTTGATTATCTGTCCTGACCACTGTACATTTTAATCAGGCTTCCCCATCCATGCATATCATGTGACTCTGTTCCAATATCCTATGGAATGCCTTTGTTTTGAGACTCTTTATATTGCCCCTCATTTTCCTGCATCCTAACAGAGTGCTACCTTCATTCTCCAGCCTGCTGTCACCAGAGACTTGCTTTTTTACATAAGTCCCAATTAATCTCATGTCTGACACAGTGTTAGTGCATTCTTTGGTCTCACAGCTACCCCAACTTGTTCCCTATAAGAGTTAGGTTGGAACAGAGAAATGACCAGAAGAAATAATATTTAAAGTAAAAATGGTTGAGGATTTTCCAAAATTAATGGCAGACAACAAACCGCAAATCCAGTAATCTCAGAAAACAAAAAGCAAGATAAACACATATTTAAAAAAAAGAATGTTATACCTATGTATATAGTGAAACTACAGACAACCAAAGTAAAAAAAAACAAAAAAGAAAGATTTTGAAAGAAACAAATGGTAAAAAAAAAAAAGACATAACTATAGAGGAAGAAGGATAAATATTTCATTGTACTTCCCTTCAGAAACAATGTAAGAAGAAGAAAGTAGAGTGAAATATTTAAAATATTAAAAGAAAATCCCCAGCAATCTAGAATTCTTTATTCAGCAAAATTCCCCTTTAAAAGTGAAGTAGAAATAAATACCTCCTAAGACAAAAATGGAGGGAATTTCTCACAAATAGACTTGCCTTCTTTATGTAGATCCAGGTTGTGGACCTATATAATTTTCCTTCTCTGAATATTTTTTTCAACTTCAGTTTGTTTTTATTGTGTTAGCATGTGTATTTTCTCCATTACATTATTTTTAATTTTTCTTTCTCTTTATACTTAGACAACATGGACTTTAGTTAATAATAATGTATCACTATTGGTTTGTCAATTGTAACAAATGTACTGCGTTACTAAAAGATGCTAATATTAGAGAAAATTGTGAGTGGGGAGAAACAGGGTATGTGAAACTCTTTATACTAGCTTCCCTATTTTCTTTTAACCTAACACTTCCCTAAAAATAAGGTATATTCACTAAAAACTGTGACGCTTAGTTATAAATCTATGAAAACATGTACCTAACCTGCAAGGTAAACATTAAAAAATGCCGATGAAATAAATGAAAGATGATATAAATAAATGGAGAACCATATCATATTCATGTACAGAAAGATTCAACAGAAGAAATGTCATGTCTTGCCAAATTTATATACAAATTTAACACAATTTCCATCAAAATCTCAAAAAGATTATATATTTTGAAACAAACTTGATTATTCTACACTTTTAGATAAATGAACAGAATAGAGAACTAAAAATCAACCCACACAAGTATGCCCAATGATTTTTTACAAAGATGCAAAAGACCTAATGGAGGAAAGATAACCTTTTCAACAAATGGAGCTGGACCAATTAGACACCAAAAGACATTTAAAAATGAACCTAATCCTAACTTTTGCATCTTATTAAAAAATTAACTCAAAATACGTCATGGCCTTAAATGTAAAATGGAAATCCCCCACAAAATAAAAAAGGAAAAAAAGGAAGAAACAAAAAAAAATGGGATAAAATCTTCATGATCTAGGCCCAAGCATATAATTCTTAAACTACAGCAAACATGATCCCTAGAAGGAAATGTTGCTAAATTGGACTTCATTAAAATTTTAAAATAATTTCTCTGTGAAAGATCCAGTCAGTGAATTTAAAGACAACCAACAATTGGAAGAAAGTATTTGCAAATTATATATCCAAACAAAAACTAGTATCTAGAATAAATAAAAACTCTCAAAATTCAGTAGTGGACAAAATGATTAGACAATGTGTAAAAGATATGAATTGACATTTCCCTGAAAAGGATATACACATGGCAAATAAGAACATGAGAAAGATATTAAAAGTCATTAGTCAAGCTGCCACGGACAGGCAAAAGCCGCCACGGGCAGGGCAGGTCGCCTGCAAATCGAGCACAGCCAGCCACCCGCGAACTGAAAAGCCGGCCGTGATGGAAGCAGAAACCGCCCACAAGCGGGGAAAGCCGCGCCTGCGCAGTGACCAAGTCTCGGCGCGTCGCCGCAACGGGGGGGAAGGGGAGATATGTAATAAATAAATTAAAAATAAAAAATAAAAAAAAATAAAAGTCATTAGTCATTAGGGAAATGTAAGTTAAACTCAGTGAGATATTAGTACACACACATTAGAATGGTTGAAATAAAAATAGGGACAACAGGCTGGGGACAATTCAATGAAACTGGATCATTCATACATTGCTGGTAGGAATATAAAATGGTATAAGAACATTGGAAAACATTTGGGAAGTTTCTAAAACACTAATTCTGTAAACATTACACAATCCAGAAATGCCCTTCTGACATTTAACAAAGAGAATTAAAACCTAATGTTCACACAAAAGCCTGTATGTGAATGCTGTTTGCAGCTTTATTTATAACAGGCAAAAATTGGACCACTCAAATATCCTTCAGCTAACTGTGGTATACCAATCCCATGGAAGACCACTCAAAAATAAAAATGAATGAACTTTTGATATACACAAATATGTATGAATCACCATAGCATTATGCTAAGTGGAAGAAAAACATTCCTGAAAATTTACATACAACATGATTCTTTTTGTAAAACATTTTGAAATCACAGTTATAGAAATAGAGAACAGATTAGTGGTTGTCAGGGGATGAGTGGGTAACAGTGGGAGGCAATTAGTTTAGCTATGAAAGTGCAATTACAGTGTTGATGGAAACAGTCTATTTCTTGACCATCTCAATGCCAATATCCTGGTTGTGATTTGTACTATGATTTATCATGATTTTATCCTTTAGGGAAACTTAGTAAAGAGTATACGTGTTCTTTCCACATTATTTTTTGAAGCTGCATTTGAATCAACAATTTAATCAAACTAAAAAGTTTAATTACAAAGGAGAGGTGTATATATGTGTATATTCTTAGTATACATAAAATTTAATTAAATAACATCTAAATAGACATATATAGAAGACCCAGGTCTCTAACACTGAATTCATGCTAAAGTCAAATAATTTATACAGTAGTCATTTAGATATATTTTTAAATTGCAGGTGAAGTCTTGGGAGATATGCCAAATTGATTTATGTATCTTTCGACATCTTTAAGTTTTGATTTCTTAAAAATATGAAAAATGAGTATTCCATCAAGCTTAATTTTTTTTAGAATTATATCAAAATGTTTTTATGTATATTAGGAGCAAAAGAGATAATCGAATCAAGTGATCAGTGCTTGAATATATTCTATATGTACAAGTTGAACAGGAATATACATAGTGTAAAGGGCTGAGAGAACAATACCTGAAAATTAATAATATAATTTCATATGTTTAATCATTATCACCAACAAAAACCCAACAGCAAGGGGGCGTTTGTGGCTCAAATGGTTGGGCATCCATCTCTCATATGGAGAACCTGAGTTTGATCCCTGGGACCTCCTGGTAAAAATTTAAAAAAATATAGAAGGTGCATGGGCCACTAGGCCTTGAGAGTGGGTGTGCTGCCAGGTCCCTCGAGTGGGTGTGCTGCCAGGCCCCATGCATGGGTACACTGTCAGACCCTGCTGAACCATGCAGCAAGATGATGACGTAACAGGAGAGTGACACAAGGAAGAGCCAAGACTAGACGTGCCAAACAAACAGGAACTAAGGTGGCACAGGCAGTAGGATGCCTCTCTCCCACATCAGAGGTTCCCAGGATTGAATCCTGGTGAAGACAAGAGAAGGATGAGAAGAGAGGGCAGGAAACAGACACAGAGAATTGCCTAGTGAATGAACACAAAAACAGCAAAAAAATGGGAGGGGGGAAGAGGAATAAAAATAAATAAATAAAAAGATAAATCTTTAAAAAGAAAATCCATTGGTAATATGGCCAGAAACTATGTATGCAACTTAGAGTTAACTAATATATTAAGCATAACTCAATCCTGGGAAGATCTAGAAATAAATGCATATATGTGCATTTAAGAAACTGAAAATTATAAATTAAAATTATATATTAAGCAATAGTTACATTTTGTATTCTAAATATATATGCTACTTAAGATCACTTTACTTATTAGAAAACCTTATAATTTCATTTTAAAATATGCAGCCAGTTATGAAAGTAGCCTTGTGATAAGCTACCTAATTCCAACAAACTATGGAAATAGAAAATAACTGACATCTTATATAAATTTCACTTATTAGACTTATAAATGTTTTTTTTTAAGATTTACTTTTTATTTATTACATATCCCCCGCCCCCTTTCTGCTTGCTCTTGCTGTGTGTCCATTCTTGTGTTCCTCTCTGTCTGCTTTGTCTCCCCCGCGTTGCGGCGATGCACCGAGACTGGTCACCGCTCAGGTGGCTTTGCCCTGCTTGTGGGCGGCTTCTGCTTCCATTCACAGCCGGCTCTGATTCAGTTCGTGGGTGGTTGGCTGCGCTCTGTTCGCGGGTGACCTGCTCTGCCTGTGGCGGCTTTGCCCTGTCCGTGGCAGCTTTTTGCCCTGCCCACAGCTGCTCTGCCTGCCCATGGCGGCTTGCCCTTCTCTAGGCGGTCTGCCCGCTAGGAGAGGTCCCCGGGAACCGAACCCGGGGCCTCCCATGTGGTATACTGGCGCCCTATCCACTGGGCTATACAGCCGGCCCCTATAAATGTTATATTAATACTCTGTAATATATTGTTTCTAAGTTAATTGAAGTGTGGTAGAAGAAGAGGAAGTTAAATAATTTAAAATTCAAATAAAATTTAAAATATTCAAAGAAGTTTAAGTTTATTAACTTACTTTTTACTATATGAAGCACTCTTAATCTTAACTTTAATTTTTAATGCTGGCTTGATATATAAATAGGATGGCAGAATTTGTATTCTGAATTTTAAATCTTAATAGATAAGTAATATTCATATGATTTTTTTAATTGAAAATTAATTTTATAACATAAATAAATTTCTGAATAGTCTCCTTTGTATTCATCCCCACCCCCAGGGGAAAAAATATATATATACTAACACCAAAATAATTCAACTATGTCATATCACAGCAGAAAGAAAGTTAGAGAAAGCTACATTATGGAAAATGAAGTTAAATATAATAATTTAACCTATGCTACTATAACAAGGTGAGAGGTGGGGTAGAGAAAAGTAGAGTATATAGCATACAAAGGGTTGATAGGGAATCAATTTTAGAAGAAGGAATAACAAGGGAAATAGAATCAAAGTCACCATGCATGCTTTGCATTGTAAGATAAAACTCTGAGAAGAGCTGATTAAAAAATGTCTGATGAGATAAACACAAACTTTGAAAAGTTGGAAAAACAAAGTAAAGATGGAAAAACAGCAGTAAATAGCCAATACATAATGCAGACATTTGAAATATAATATGAATATTGACAATAAATACATTGAGATTGAAAAGAAAACTAGGTTAATCATGTGAGTATAGAAGAAAAAAGACATTAAAATTATTTAAAGAATGATTAAATGAATACATAGAAAAAAAGAATAAAAAACATCTGCATAGTTGAGATTTCTCAAGCAGAGAATTCAATATATGGGAAATCAAATATTCCAATATATGAAGGAATATTTTTCTTGAGATGAATTAAAAAATGAATTTGTAGATTAGGAGAATTAATTCACATTGTTATAGGAAAACAACATAAGCTGGCTTAAAGAATTGATTTTCAAAGATAGAGAATGGAGTCTATAGATAAACAAGAAGAAAAGAATTTCTTTTACAATAGACAAAATACATTCCAGACTTGAATTCTCTATATCAATTTCCAATGACAAATGAGACAATCTATTGAGAGAAAAATGACATATCCTGGGTATTATTCTCAGCTTAATATTCTTAAAAGTATAAAGGCAGCATGCATGATCTCAATTTTACAAGGACTCAAGGAATATAATACCCATGAGTGTACCTTGGATAGAGAAATATGCTACTTATAACAGAAACAAGGCAACCTCTAAATGGGGAGATAATAATAGGCAACACGCCTAGTGACAAGCTTTGAATACGTTTTCACGTGAAAGAAAGAAAACTAAGAAAGGGTCTGAGATTGAAACTAGGAAAGAAATTAAGAAAGAAAATTGGGGTAAACTGCTAGTTTATATTACAATTTTTATTTACATTTATAAATATTTGTTGTTATACTATCTATTTCTTATAATTGAGTATATTAAATCTAACCTGGCCTTGCACTCTCTCTTAAAATTTGTGATTTCTTTCAAACTATTGTTCTATTTATTTTACAATTTTACAATAAAGTTCTTTTTAACAGCTAAAAAAATGCCACCGATTATACACTTTGGATGGATCATATGGTATGTGAACATATCTCAAAAAAACTGCTAGATAAAAAAATAATTTTCAAGAATAGCCAGAAATAGCAGCTATGTACAGCAGGGGAAACAGAGATTGAGAGAGGATGAATTTATTTGGTTGTCTGTTTTTTTGTTTATTATTATTTTTATTGAAATAATGAAAATACTATAATAATGATTGAAGTAATGAATGCATAACTATGTGATTATACCAAATGCCATTGATTGTACACTGGATAAATTGTATGCTTTGTTAAAATGTATCAATAATATTAATTTGCTTAAAAAAATAAGGTGGGTTGGGGGAAAAATACACCAAATGTAAGATATGGACTATAGTTAGTAGTAATATTTTGATGATGCTCTTGCATAGATTCTAAAAATGGTGTCAAACAATGCAGTTATACCTACATTCATATGATTATGAATGGCTGACTTCAAGCTACAACAGCAGATTTGAGAGTAGTTACAGAGAATGCATGTTTTAATTTCCTAGCTATTATATCAAATATTATACAATGGATTAGCTTATTGACAAGAAATTATTGGCTCATGTTTTCAGACGAGAGAAGGCTTGCATCCTCCCTGAGTCAATATCTTCTGGCTGGCTGACAATCTTTGGAGTTTCTTGGCTTTTCCATCATATGGTAATGTATATGGTGACATCTTTCTCTTCCAAGTTCCATTTAACTTCGAGCTTCTGACTGTTGCTTGTGGCTACTCTCTTTGTGTACTTCTATATAAGGCCTCCAGTAATAGAATTAAGATACATCATGATTCAGTTGGTCACACCTTAACTGAAGTTATCTCATCAAAAAGTCATATTTATATTGGGATCACATCCACAGGAATGGATTAAGAACAGATTTTTCTGGTGTACATAATTCCAAGCAACCACGCTGCATTGCTCACAAAGTCTAAAATATTTACTATTTAGCTATTTATAGAAAAGATTTGCCAACTTCTAGTATTGATAAGTATCACCATAATTAACATAGTTGGCACTTTGGGGTACTTTACAAGATTCCTGGTTCAATAGTGTCCTCTTTGTTAGTGAAAGTAAGTGGAGCTTTTTAAGCAGATGGCTTCTCCAATCAGATAGCCAAAATTACTTGTTTTTCTCACTTATATTTTAAAGGTTATTTTTATAGTAGTTTTCTTACACTAAATAAAATAAGCAAATCATTATTTGTGGTTTATTATTAAAAATATTTTTAACTCACCTCAATGGGGTTATGAATATATTCAAATTTTATCCCATCTCTTAAACATACTAAATGTGTATTATTTTTATTTGTAAAAGTTTGTAAATTTTAATTAAACTAGCAATTTCCCCAAATTTTCTTTCTTAATTTCTTTCCTAGTATCTATCTCAGACCCTTTCTTAGTTTTCTTTCTTTCATGTGAAAATGTGAAATCATTTATCTCTTCAGGATATTTGGTTTGTTCCTTTCGCTGGGCCATCTCTTCCTATATCTTAGTATGGCTTGTAATTTTTTGCTGATGTCTAGGCATCTGAATATGTTGGTGAATTTACTCTGATGGCCAATTTCTTTCTCTTGCCTATGGTTTTTTCACAGCTTTTCTTTGATATTTGGTTCAATTTATTCTAAGTCTTTAAATTGCTCAGCTTAAGTTATCACAATTGGACCAGGTACTCACTAATGGCACAGAGATTTTCTCCCAGGAGTTAGGATACAGAGAAAACCAAAACCAGTTTTTGTTCATGTAATTTCTAGACCAGTCAGCAGATGGTGCTCATTGGCACACCTTTCTATGGAGATATTTCAATCTCTGCTTTCCTGTGTTCCAATGTTGAATCTTCAGAGTGGAGATTCAAAGCAGGCTCTGCTGGCTGAATTCAATGAAGAAAAGCCCCCTGACTCCCTCACCCTTTTCTCTTGAAACAGTTGGCAGGGAGGGAGCTGTCTGTTCCACTCTCAGTTGGCTACAGTGAGCCCAGAGTTTTACTCCACCTTAATACCCTGGGGTTAAGAGAGGGGAGGCTTTCCTGGCCTCCAAAGGGTTTTGGTAATTCATGTTTGTTGTTTCAAGTTCTTCATATCTCTGTCCCTACCCTCTTGGGAGTTGTATAGCATTGTCTTGGTCGGCTGGCCCCCAAAGCAGATCCCTCAGACAGCTTTTCACTCTTTTGCCATTGTTTTTGTGAGAGCATTGAGCCTTGCCTTTTACTCTGATGCCAATTCCCCACAATCTTCCTGGGATTTATTAACTTGTAAGCTTACAGTTTTGAGGCTGAGAAAACTTTCCAAATCAAGGCATGATTAGCAGATGCTTTCTACATGAGCTGTAGCTGTGGGCAATCAAGCACAAGGTAGGGCACAAAGGAAATGTCTGCTGGTCTTCACCTTCTCTACCAGGCTCCATTGATTTTAGCTTCTGGCTGCCCCTGGTTTTCTCTTTGTTAATGTGGCTTTCTTTCTCTTGGTTTCTGTTGATTTCAGCTACTAGCTTCCAGGACTTCCTCTCTAGCTTCTAGGAATTTTTGTGTCTCCACATGTTTCTCCCATTTATGAAGACCCCACCATAAATATTAAGAGCCATCCTGGGTCATGAAATCTAACCAAAGGCCCTTAACTGAAATAATTTAATCAAAAGTTCTCACCTACAATAGGTTTACAGGAACAGTAATAGATTAGCTCTAAGGACATGATGTTCTGGGGTCCACCCAACTTTGAAGTGTCTTACAAACAAACAAACAACAACAACAACAACAAAAAAAAAACCAACAGACAACAACCAGAAGGAAATTAAATGAACTCACCAAATTATTAAATATCCTCAAACAAGCACTTAGAAAGCACTGTGAATCAGAAAATCAAAAACAATGAAAGAAATGGATAAATCACAGGAAAATAAATGATTAAATGTAGGAAGAAAAGGAAGAAAAAAATCAAAGCATATTAATTAAGAAAACTCTTATAGGTACACAGTGAAGAATAAATTCCAGTGGGGTGGTAGATGGGGAAACATGCACCTAAAACAAACTATGGACTATAGTTAACAGTAATATTTTAATATTTTTCCAACAATTGTAGCAAAGTACCACACCAATGCTAAGTGTCAATAATGGGGGTTATAAGGAATATAAAATTTTCCTTTTTGGAAAAATGAAAGTGTTCTAAAATTGATTGTGGTGGTGAAAGCACAATGCTGTGAATATAATGACAGCCATTGCCTGTACACTTTGAATGGATTATATGGTGTGTGAATAAAACTGATTAAAAAAAAATAAATTCCAATGAAAATTTAATAGCGTGCTTTGAACAAAGTTAGAAAAGTATGAGAATAAATGTGAAATAAAGAAATAAGCTAAAAAAAGCAAAAAAATAATAATAATAAGCAAAGAGAAAGTAGTTGAAATGGTAGAGAGGCAAAAAGCTGAACAATTTTAATGGACATTCTTATGGAAAGAAAATAAAATAATGAAAAATAAATTATATTTAAATTTACAACCTAAGAAACATTTCTGGAAAGTAAAATAATTGGTAGGAACCACTAAGTACTGAGGACAAATTACTGGCAATAATAAACTCTGGAACAATTGCTATTAAAATTTTAGACTTTAATAATGAAGAAATAAACAATGTCTTTAATGATAAAGAAATATTTATCAGTATCTCCAGGCCAGGAAAAGCAAATTACATTGGCATAAGAATTCTTGAATGCAACATTCAAAATAAAGCAATAAGAGATCAGAGTTTTCAAGGAACCTAAGAAGAACATTATGGACCAAGGATTCTGTACCTCATTAAACTGTTCATAAATTATCAAGGCAACATTGATAATTCAAAAGGCAATATTTAAAAACAAAATATTTTAAATATGAAATGACTCATAGAAGATTGCATTCATAAACACATCTTGAGTTCACTAAGGAAAGGTTCATCAAATTTTGGAATAACAGAAAATTTAGACAAAAGGATTGATGGATAGAGCAAATGAATAAATATATTGAAAATATTAAGAGTCAGGTTTCTTATGGTTGTAGAAACAAATCACACGTATGGAAAGGAAGAACACTAGAAAAACAAATCTGGTTTGGGATTTGAATTGATGATATCAATATGTATAATAGTGTTTGGTATAGCGGGAAGGAAAAGGGAGGGGAGAGGAAGGGGAAGGGAAAGGAAGAAAAGAGAGAAAGAAAGAGAAAGAAGGGAGGGAAGGAGGGAGGGAGGAAAGGAAGGAGGGAATAGTCTCAAAATATTTACCTCCAAATTACTTAATAATGGAGAAATAATAACTTTAAAGAATAAAATCTGGAAGAAACTAACCAAGTGATCAAAATAAATATCAACTCTAAAAGGACAAGTGCCAACTGTTAGGATGCCAAGAGGAGAAATCAGCCTCACTAACTTGTTTTTTTCCCCAAAAAGAGTATCCCAAAAACTAATCATGAAAAAATATCAATAAAACTCAGATTGATAATCTGTAAAATAAATAGCCTGAACTTTTCAAAATTTTCAAGAAAATTTAAGACAAAGCAAGGTTAAGAAATGTTTCAATTTAAAAGTAGATTAAAATGATGTGATGACTAAGTGCAATGTGTGATAAATGATTCAATGTTGGACTGAGAAAAATAATTACAAATGGCATTATTGGGATGGTTGATGAAGTTTGGATATGAACTATGAATTACTAACAGAAATGTATCAATACTAATTTTCCTGATTTGGTCAATTGTTGTGCAGTTATATAATGTATTGTTTCTGTTTAAAACATATATGCTGGGAAGTATGTATGGATACAAAATGCAATATCTGAATAATATATGTATAAAATTTATACAGAGAATTATAATGCAAACAAAGCAAAAATGTAGACAATTAAGAAATCTGGATGAGATGAAGGTAACGACATTATTGTACTATTTTTGCAAGGCTTTTGTATATCTGAAATTTAAATAAAAAAGAAATTTGGGGAAAACAAAAAATCTAGCTTTGGATAAGATTTGGCAAATATGTATTCTATTGTTTCCACAATGTTAAACACTTTCTTTTTTATTATGAATTATTTCATATTCACAAAATAATAGTCACAGTTAAATATAATGTAAGGAAATAACAACTATGTTTTCATTACACAGCTTGAGAAATATAATACCAGCAGTATACCCTATGGCTGTTCCCATATCTCAAATTCCAAAAGGCTTTTATTATTGCCTTGATTTTCCATTAGTGATTATTTTGCAAGAATATTTCCCTCAACAACATATAATTAAATTATGTATGGTCTTTAGTTCTTTATATAAATCTTTATATTTTCTGAATATATATAATATAGTTATATAGTCATATATATATTCTTCTGTAATGTTTAAACCCAACATTATATTGTTTATATTCATCTATACTAATGCATATATTCTTAGAATGAACATTTCAAAACTTAAAACTTAGCCATTTTTCTTTTGAAGTTATTTTTTTTTCGTTATATAAAGTTTTTTTTTTTTTGGAAAGGGGCTGGAGGCTTTATATACAAACAATGTGAATATGAATATTTATGTATTTATCTCCCAAAACATACTGGCAAGAAAGAATATCTAAGGTGTAAATCCAGAGTTAAAATATTGGAAAGGGTTATATGACTTTATTAAACTATACAAAGTGTGACAGTTTGAAGCCTTTTGTGCATCACAGGAAAACTAATGTTCTTAATGCGAATCCCTTCCCCTGGGTGTTGGACCCTTTGATTGGATTGGATTCAGTTGCTGGGCCTTTGATTGGATTGCTTCAGTGAGGTGGGACCCAGGCTGGGTCTTGGTCCTCTTACTGGAGTCTTTCATAAAGGGAGACCGAAAGCAAAATACACAAAGAAAAAGGTGGCAGAGACAGAGAAACCCCAAGGGGCTGAGAAAGAGGTCCCAGAGGTCAGAGGTTGGAATCAGCGGAGAGCACAGGCACAGAAAGAGGCCTCCAAGAGATGGAAAGAGAGGAGGCTTGGAGGAGAGGGGAGAGATGAACCAAATCTACTGATGAATCTATCAAAAAAATTCTTCATGTGCAATGTAAAGCTATTTTTCTTATCATCTCCATTCACCTACTTTTTATAGTTTCTCTCTCTGTTCAAAATCTCCATCTGTTCAGTTGTCATCCATTTTTCCATTCTATCATTATTAATCAAAATCCTCTCACTGTCTCTGCCCAACAGTTCTAAAATCTAGGTAAAATCAAGGAACGCTCTGATGATTTGGGTTCCACATACCACTTGGTCTATTAACAATGTATTGATTTTTCTTGCACTTTTATAAGTCTTATAATATTTTATTGTTTGCCCACAGCTGAGCTTTCAGAAATACACCTGGAGGAAAAAGCAGAGATCCAGACAAGGAGGTGCTCCTATGTGCCTTGCCACCTGGAAGGAGTCCAGGATCGCCAGCAGCCTATATTCAGTGAGACAGCATCTCTGATGATGCCTTAGATGGACACTTTCACAGCTTCAGAGTTGTAAGCTTGTAACCTAATAAATTCCCATTATAAAGGCCAACACATTTCTGGTGCATTGTTCCAGCAACCTTTAGCAAACTAAAATACCAGGTAATGAAAAATTATTTTTAAAAGTGGTTATAATGATTTATATTACCTCTAATACCTCAGTCTCCATTTCCAATATGGAACATTATTTGTCAAACTGTTGCATTTAAAGCGGCATGCTATCTTCTTAACTTGTGTTTTTCCTGTTATGAGGTAGCGCATAATTTTTTGTCCATTTGCTATTTCTCCACCCATTTCCGTTACTTTTGTCTATTTATTGACTTTAATTTTGATATTTGTATTAATTTTGGTTAATACACTGAAGATACTTGCTTCAAGTTTTAAAAAATATTTTACATAATGCAATTTAATTTATCAATGTTTTTGTTTATCGAGCATGACATTACAAAAACACAGAATGGAAAATGATTTGTGCCAGCACCAGATTATTCAGGGTATTCTATGAAGATAATTATATCATCAGTAAAATATAACATTTTAGATTTTTTCTTTCCAGGCTTTAAGGTTTAACTACATTTTACTCTCTAACTGCGTTGTCTAGACTCACCATTCAATAAAAGTAAAATGTGTGACATTTGGTGTCTTCTGGTGCTCTTGATTTTTAAAAGAATGCTTCCAACATTATAATATTAAACTTGATAATTACACTAGCATTGAAGTAGGTATTCATTATTTAGTGTAGAGAAGTTCTCTGCTACTCTTGGTTTATTAAAAGCTTTTAGGAATAATCAACATTGTACTTTATTGAATGCACTTTCTGCCTCTAATGACAAGATTTAATATCTTTTCTGTTTAGTCTTTTAGCACAGTGTAAACTCTAATAGATTTGCTACTAGTAAACTAAATGTGTATGCCCAGAATAAAATAAATTTACCATTTTTACCATTATGTACTATTTGTTCTAAAAAAAACTTGCATTCATTTTGGCAATATTACCTTAAGGATTTTTATGCCTATTTTCATACATTAGTTTGACTTATAGTATTCCTTTCTTGTACAATCCTTGTCTACTTTTCTATGGTACAGATAGCAAATGCCCAGTGAGTCAACAGAAAACTTATCACAGAGATCAGTTGTTGATAAAAAACCTCTGGCCAACTCCACAAAAGAACAGGGCATCATGAGAGGAATATAAATCTTGTACTGAAAAGAATCATAGTAAGAAAAACAGCAACTAAAACCCAAACTTAGCTCAGTTCCTGAGTGATTGCAGCAATTTCCTTTCTAATTTCCTGAGATGAGCGTGCCCATTTCCTGTTATAACTGTAATGTACCTCAGTCTCTCCTGTCCTTCACAAGTTGTATGGCATACAATTAAATATTACAAGACCTATAAAACTGCAAGAAAAATCAATAAATTGTTAATAGACCAAGTGGTACATGGAACCAAAATCATCAGAGTACCTTGATTTTACCTAGATTTTAGAACTTTTGGGCAGACATTTTGAGGTGATTATGATTAATAACATTAAAATGGAAAAGCAGATAACAACATACGGGGAACTTCAACAGAGAGAAGGAAACTATAAGAAGTAGGTGAGTGAAGATGATAAGAAAAATAACTTTATATTGCCATGAATAATTGCTTTAATAGATTCTTCAGTAGATTTGATACAGTCAATGAAAGAATTGGTGAGCATGAATTTAGGTCAATAGAAATTAACCAATATGAAACAAAGAGAAGGAAAGGTGAAAACAGGACAGAGTTTCCAAAAGCTGTGATGCAATATCAAACTCTCTTGTATATATGTAATTAGAATCCCAGAAAGAGGATAGAGAAAAAATAGCTGAAGAGATAATGACTGAGATTTTTTTCAATGAAAAATGAAATACATCAAGTGATATGTCCTAAAAGCACAGTCAGAAAAGCCCAAGGTGGGAATATAGCACAAACAAAACAAAATTAAATTAAATGCACCATATGCATACTCATAGAAACTAAAATTAAAGTGAAATTCTTGAAAGAACCCATGGAAAAAATAGCATCATTTACAGAAAAAAAATTTGCATCATATACAGAAGAAAATACAAGAGAATTACTGACTTTCTCTCAGAAAGTATGCAAGTTAGAAAAAGTGTAATGACATCTTTAACGTATTGAAAGAAAAAAAAGTCAAGCCAAAATTCTATGCCCATCAAAATATGTTTCAAAATTAAAAGCAAAATAGAAACATTTTTAGACAAACAAAAGCAGACATACTTTATTGCCAGTACATTTGTACTACAAAAATGTTAAAAGAAGTTCTTCAGGCAGAAAAAAAATTGGCTTTCCACAAAGAAATGGAGTACTCTGGAAATGGTAAAAGTTAAGGTAAATAGAAAATATTTTCTTATTTTTCATCATCCTAAAAATACTTAACTATCTATTGTAAAAAGATTGGTGATACATGGCATATTTCATAACATCTAAAAAGGAAATGTATGAACATAACTTTACAAATTTTATAATAGAGGAATTGGAAGGATATCAATTTAATGTTCATATCTATATATGAGTTTTATAATATTTACCATTATATTTAAGTCACAGACATATATTTTGGAATGATTTATATGTTGATTGTGGTCATAGTTACATGACTACATGCATTTGTAAAATCTCACAGAAATGAACACTAGAAAGGGTGAATTTCCCTAGATGTAAATAATATTTAATATAAAAATGAAAAAATTGGAATAAACTCAGAGAGGGAGTGGAGAGAAAGGGGTACTAACTGGTGTTGAAAAAGAAATGGAGATCTGTTAACTGCTGTTTTGTATTGAAGTGCTAATCAGCATATGATCTAAGAACAGTGGGGAATAAAAGCATTTTGAAAGGGACGAGAAATTGGAAAAGGTTAAAAAGCAATACTCCTCTATCTCAAAAGTAAGTTAATTGATATTTAACAAATAAAGAAAAGAAGTAGCTAAAATATACTTGATATACCAGTATAAATACACTTAGAGATTATGAAAGAATCAGTAGAATAACTAAAAATCAAAATGATTAAAACGGATTTAACAACGGTGAAGGATCCTGGTTGGGGCATTGCAAAGTTACTTTTACTTTTAATTTTTTTAACCACGTGTATGTATAACTTAGTATATTAGTTACTTAGGGCTGCCATAACAAATTACCTCAAACTGAGAACAACAGGAATTTGTTTTCTCACAGTTGGTGAAAGCTAGAAGTCAAAATCAAAGTGTGAGCACAGCCATTTCCTCAAAAGTGTCTAGGATTCTGGAGTGCCATGCTAGCAATCCATGACACAAATTAATCATTGCTTCCATCACATGGCTGTTTATTCTGTCTGCCTGTTTCCAAATTTCCTCTCTTTATAAGAACACATCTTCAAAAGATCCTCTTTCCAAATTGAATCACCTTCACAAGACCAGAGTTAGGACTTGAATATGCCTTTTTGGGGACCAAAATTCAATCTTAAGCACTTCAATAAAAATATTTAGATACATTGTTTTATTAGAAAAAAAATTTTAAATCTAAGTCTAAAATAAATATTTTAAATGAATTTTTAATTATGAAGCCGAGTTATCAAACAGAAAAAGAAAAAATACAAAATAACCAAATAGATAAAATTTTAAAAATTAATTAGATTTAATTCTAGATTTAAAAATAATTAAGTAGTATAGGATTTTAAAATATTTCAGTCAAAATTTGGATCTTGTCAAAGAGGAAGACTCAAATACACGCTTTTCTTAAAAACAAAAAAATCCACTGCAAATATACAGGTATAAATAAATCAAAAGGAAAACATTGTAAATGATAGGTGTGTATAGGTATTTCATTGAGTTTCTTTATGTCTGAAGAATCTTTATTTTCCTTTCATTTTTTTTCACCCCCTGTCCCATTTCCTTCATTTTTGGAAGACATTTTCACTAAGTATAGAATTCTGGGTTGACAGAGTTTGTGTTTTATTTTTTTTCCTTTCAAGCTTCTAAAGTGGTTGCTCCACTTCCCTCTTGCTTACATTGCTTCCTGTGGAAATCTATTAACCTGATCTATATTCTTTTATATAACATTACAGATTTTATCATGGTGCTTTTAAAAATTTCCATTTATCACTGTTTGATCAATTTGTTTATGATGTGTATTGAGGCAGTATCTTTTTATTTATTTATTTTTTTGCAATTCTTGTGCTTTGATTTTTGTTGCTCTTTTCTGACCTGTGGTTTACTAGTGTTAATCAAGTCAGAAATTTTCCACCATTATTTTTTAAAATATTGCTACTGCCTCTTGCTTTCTTTTAATTAGGAGACCCCAATTATACAGATTTTAGGACACTTGATATATTCTAACAGTGAAAAATCTGGTTTTATATTTTTATTAGTTTATCTCTTAGTGTTTCATTTTATATCATTTATATGGCTCTATCTGTATGTCAATTACAATTTTTCTGCAACATCTCTCTTGGGATTAATCATTTCCAGCATATTTTTCATCTCAGTCATTGCACTTTTAATATCTAGACATTCAGTTTGGGCCATTATAATACTTTTCACATGTTTAGTTAACTTTTTGAACATATGGAATACCACTACAACTGTGGTATTTATTATAATAAATGCGTGTCAAATATTGCATCAGAGTTGATTGTTTGGTCATTTTCACCATTACGGATTATATTTTGATGCATTTTAACCTGCCTTGTTAATTTTTCTTGCACACCAGACACTGTGAATTTTGCCTTATTGGGTGGTAGATATTTTTATAATTCTGTCAATATTCTTGAGCTCTGTTCTGGAATGCAGGTAAGTTACTTGAAGCTATTTGATTATGTCATGCACTAAATAATTGTTAGGTGGGAAGAGTGCACCATTTAGTTCAGATCTAAATTTGCCTCACTACTGAGGCAAGAGCCTTCTAAGTTATCTACCCAATTCCCAGTGAATTAGAAGGTTATCTATCTGACTGGTGGGAATCAGACATGATTTCTAACCCTGTGTGAGCAATAAATACTATTTTCTCTTTCCCTGTTTTCAGGTAATTTCCTCACACACGTGTTAATCAGTATTCTGCTGAATACCTGAGAGAGCCCCTCTGTAAATCTCTATAGATTTCTGCATGTGAAGCAGTGAACTTCTCAATTATCCTGGCCTGATGTTGTCTCACTGGACTCTCAAATCTGTTTCCTCAACTCAGGAAGTGTTCAGGGCTTCCTCGTGAGTCCCCTTCTTCAGATAGGAAACTCTTTTGAGGCAGAAATATGAGAAAAATAAGGGTTTACCTTATTTGTTTACCATATTTAAGAGATAATTGTCCTTCATTCTCTAACATCCTGTGTTTTTATTTCTTGCATTTTGTCCATTATTTTTGTAGCTCCATGGGAGAGAGTAATTCTGACCACTGTTATTGAATGGGTTGATATATCCCACAGGGATAAATACATCCGAATTGGATAAATTAAAGAAGTGCTTCCTAGGAAGAATAGCTAGTGAGAACAAAGGTTTTGGAGGAAGAGCGAGGAGGCCAGTGTGGCTGGAACAGAGTGAATAAAAAAGCAGGTAAGTAATAGTACAGAGTCTCAGAGAAGTACAGGTGGATATAGATCATGGAAAACATTGTGGGCCTTTGTAGGATGATGATTGTAAACTGAGTGAGAAGTCACTGAAGAGTTGAGCAAATAGGAGGAAGATGATCTGAATTAAGATTTAAAAGAATTATAGACAGCAGTATGAGAAGAGTAAAAGCAAGAAAGCTATTAGGAGGATTTAACAGCAATATAGGAAAGAGACAATTTTAGTTTACTCCAGGCTAATAAGGAAATGGCAATAGACCTTGGGGAAGTAGTTGGATTCTAGATATTCTTTAAGATAAATGCAATGGCTATTATGATGTACTAGATATGGAAATCAAGAAATATGTTCAGTTTAGTATGATTTCATGTCCTGAAAAATTGGGACAATGAATTTGCTTCCAACCAAGATTGGCAATGTTGTGGCAAGGAGTGGAATTTTAAACAGAAGATCTGGAATTATTTTCTTAATAATTATTGAAGTGTATGTTGGAATCATGTGGGAATATCCAGTAGCACATTGACTATATGTATTTGTATTTCTGGAAAGAGGTCTGAGATGGAAAAAGAAATTTGTGAATCATTAGCATATAAATGGAATTTAAAGACATTATAGGGAAATTGATCTTTAAAAGAATGTATTTAGAAGGAAAACTGAGCCCTTGGTAATTCCAACATTAAGATAGTAGAAGAAGGGAAATAATCAATATAGGAGACTAAGAAGTATCAACTATCTCATGTAGGAGAAAAACTCTCCCTCCCCACCCCCTGCCAAAGGTTCTGCAGAATTCTTTCTTACACACAATTAAGAAACAAAATCTCAGGACTTAAAAGGGTGATACTGAACGGTGCAGGGTCACTACCAACCCCACCATCAGAGGACCTAGGGGTACTGTTGGGTTGGAAGGGCAAAAGGGTAGATAGGGGCTCTGGGCAGTTGGCCCAATGAGGCTGGCGCGGAGGTATTAGTGGCCACCTCTCTTGGAGACATTCAGTCAACTAGAGACACCTAGGCACAGATACCATCCCCTAGGCAGGAATCCCTTACCTCCACATCAGGAGATAGTGGTGTCCAAGAAGGTAAGTGAAGGAAGTGGTTACAGGAAAAAGGAACAACCAGTTGTGTCCCATAATGCTGATAGAAAAAGTCAAATGATAGTGAGAAGTGAACATTTAAACGTGTAAAATGGGGATCATTGGTAATTTTGACATGAGTAATTTGAGTGGATAAATAGGCACAAAATCCAACTAGAGGAGCAAAATGCAAAATGAAATGAATTGTATTCTTCAGCTATGACAGAGTGGCTTGTTTCAGACAAATCCATCCATCAAGAAATCTATATGGAAGATATTTTTAAAAAATATTTGACAGCATATGAGAATAAACAAAGCAAACACAGCCTGAGGAGTTCATTTCCCCAAACACACTGTGGGAGCCCTATATTCTGAGCAAAATTACCCTCAAAGCATTTGCTGACTTCTGAGGTATAAATGTACAAGGAACCTCCCCTAGAAACTAAGAAACATGCAGTTAAAAAGTGTCTAAAAAGGTAAGCAGTGATTTCAGAAGTCTAACAGTGAAGAATATGGACTTTTAGAAATATCCAGATTAAAACACAGAGTGATAAAGAGATGGAAAGTAAAAAAAATTAATATACATACAAAATATGGTAAAGATACTGTATTAGTCAGCCAAAGGGGTGCTGATGCAAATACCAGAAATCTGTTGTTCTTTATAAAACGTATTTATTTGGGGTAGAAGCTTACAGTTACCAGGCCATAAAGCATAAGTTTCTTCTTTCACGAAAGTCTGCTGCAACGTGTTGGAGCATAACAACTACCGATGTTTGCCAGGATTCAGGATTCTTGGGTTCCTCTCCTCCCGGGGCTGCATTTCTCTCTGGGCTTAGCTCCTCTATTTCCTCCACAAGGTCAGCTATAGACCACGAGGCTCTCTAGGCTTTGCCTCTCTCCAGAAGCCCAGCTGTAGACTATCAGGCAAATAGCTTGTTTCTCTTCCCGGGCCTTTTCTCTTTCCTCACGACCAAGCTCCTCTGTTTGTTCACTTCCCAGGGCTCCAGCATTAAATCTCAGCATCAGAGCTCCAACATCAAAACTCCAACTCTGTCCTTTAATCTTTGAGACCCCACCCACCAAGGGGTGGGGCTCAATGCCCTACTGACCTGGCCCAATCAAAGCCCTAATCATAACTGAATCATGCCCAGATGAACAGACCAGTTTACAAACATAATCCAATATCTATTTTTGGAATTCATAACTATATCAAACTGCCAAACTGCTACAGATACTTAAAATGTATGTTATTAGAGTCATAAAATTTGAGAAGAGAGAGAAGAAGGCATAGAAAATTTAAAAGAGCTAATTGGCAAAAATTTCAAAAACTGATGAAACTATCAAATCATAAATCTAAGAAGCTCAACAAGCTACAAACAGAATAAACACAAAAGCACATATAGATATATGTCTGTATAATACATACCCATGCATGTATGTATACACACATATTTGTATATATCCACACATGTATGTGTGCATATATACACATGCAAATATGTCTTTATCAATGATATATGTCAGTATCAAATTGCTGAAAACTAATGCAAAGAGGGAAAAAAAGGTCTTAAAAGCAGCAGAAGTAATAATATATAATCTTAAAGGAAAAAAAGATTGACATCTGATCTCAGCAAATACAATGAAACACAGAAAACTAAGGGTTGACATCTTAAAGTATTGAAAGGGTATAATTCTATAATTGAACACCAGTATAATATATAAAGTACCTAAAGAAATATACAGAACATGGTAGACAACATGAAACTATGTGTTACTAGAAGAACTAAATGGAATAATAAAGGAAATTCCTTAAACCAAAGATATAGAAAATACAGCACAATGATGCAGGAAGTATTGACTTGCCTGGGAAAGATTGATGTGTGGCTAAATCTAAATTAATATTGAGTGACTTTATTTTTAATAATTATTTTTAGAAATTAGATGTATTTAAATATATTTTGAAGGCGAGACATGAACAAAACAAAAAATATGAGAAGAATTCAGTGGATATAATGAGCAGTAAAATCCTTGCATTGTTCATGTAGTGATCAAATTACATATTATAAATGCCAATTAGTGAAGAATACATGTTATGATCACTAGAGTATTCTCTAAAAGAATATAAAAAATAACATTCATTTAACTTAAAAAGCTTAAAACGGAAAATGTAATATTTAAATTATTTGATTAATCCATAACTAGGCAAGAAAGGAAAGATAAAAAGAACACAAAACAAATGAACAGGTAGAAAAAATACAAAATTAAGCACTTAATTTCTAAATTTAAAACTGATTTTTGATTTAATTGATTTGATACCCTGACATTATATGTGCAGCATTATTAGAGAATGAAAATTTCACATTAAGTAACTATATCATATTTATCTGGCTAATTATTCACTTAAATTTAAAATCATATAATTTAAATAAATTAAGCACAGTATTAAATTTTGCATGCACACTTATAATTTTCATGATGCAAGAATATTAAGAATTTCACCTGTTAGTATATTACAACAATCTCTGCTTCTTCTGTTAAATGTGACATATCACTCTTTAGTCACCAAAATGAATTTGAAGAACAGCTAATTTTTGCATTATTCTGCCTTTCATATCCAAAACTAAGTGTGCAGTAGGGCTAATTTCAGTGCTAAGTGTCTGATATAAGATACTGTCCCATTTTTTTCCTAAGTTGTAAAATTACTTATCCAAAGCATTTAAAGTCAAGAACTTCCTAGACAAGTTAAGAAAAATAACAGTAGGGACTTCAGGAATGTCAAAGACTCTTACAGGATTTTTGTGAGGATAATTTTTTAAAATTTAGTGGTTTTTTTTTGGAAATATCCTAGGGGAAGAATCAAATATGAATTCAGATAATTTTTTTCCTCAGGGAAATAAGAATTTAAAAAATTCTGGTAGTTCTGGGTATATTTATGTCTTAAATATTGAAAAAATTCTGAGTAGATGCAAATAGATCTGGTCTTCTGTGTCCTAAGAGTCTTCCTTGCCACCTGCTCTCATGTCTCCTCTGACAAACTGCTGCTTGTAACTGAACTTTTTTAAATATAAAATTGCACATTCAGGAATGTCTTACTGATTTATTCTATTTAGAAAATAATCCCTTCTCATAGTTTACAACTGAAGGTTATTTGGTTTTTCAATAACCAGAAACAAATCAAAGCAAAGAATGGGGTCCAAGTGAAATTAGGTCATAGAACCCACTATAGTTAAGTGGTTTGGATCTAGAAAGTTACTGACCCTGTGGATGAAAATGTTCTTTGTGTACTCTAAGCACCAGTAGGAGAGAGTGAGAGAGATAGAGAGAAAGAAAGAGACAGAGACACAGAGACACAAGAGAAACCATGAGGCAGAGTGAGACCATGTGCTTTGGCAATTGGCCAAGCAAGAACAGGTTAAACTACACTGATAAGAAAGCAAGTATTATGTCTTGTTCTTTGATAAGCATTGCTATAGAGAGAAAATTGGAATTATTGACTTGTGGAAAAGAAGGGATGAATCTGAAGAACATTTGAGGAAAAAGTTTGGGTTATCTTCTATATGGAGTGGCAGGCATAGCTGTGATGTAAATCCTCTCCTTCTACACACTTCCCCCATATCAAATTTTGTAAAAGGTCTGAAATCAGTGCTTTTTTATTTTTCAAACAACAACAACAATACTATTTACACAAAAAAATTTGCAATGGTATAAAACTTTCAAAACATTTGAGA